>KK502881.1:0-106879 GCA_000688735.1 Glossina austeni | reverse complement strand
GATGATGATGATGATGATGATGATGATGATGATGATGATGATGATGATGATGATGTAGATATCAAAGTTGACTTTTGACTTTTGTATGGTATTGTATTACTAATTCGCATAGCTGTTATGTGCATCCCCCTGCTTGGTAGTTTAAGTTAGTGACGAAATGTTTAGTAATATCTTCGCCGGTACGCGCACTATTGTATATAATTATCACTCACTTTCAAGATTACGCAAGCCAGTTCACCAACGCAAGTAACGAAAATTTTCCAACAATTAATAAATTTTGTGTCGAATTTTACAAACATTTCATTTAGATGACACACAATGAATAACAATTAGTTTCAGTCTACATATTAAGTGAACCTTCAATATACTTTTCACTGAGGTTGAGGATAATCAATTCGAACCACAATGTATTTGATCCTTTTTATGAAGTTTATTCCGTCTTTGAACTGTTCGCTGTTCTCAAAAACACGTTAGCTTTTAGCGTTTTTAATATAATTAAGTACTTTCTATACACATAATTTTGACATCGCTATTTAAAATGTGACATCATGATTCAATTATATTGTTAGGTGCCAATTCATCAGTATAAATTTCTTTCTATGTGGCTTCAACTATGTAAGAATTATGCATTTTTTCAGATAATGTTCTCCTTGTCAATTAATATGCTTCCTTGTATCAAATACACAATTCTTTAAATATAATTCGGATATGCATCTTTATCTTGTATTCATCGAAATCAATGAAAAATAATAATCTTGACATCAAATGGAATTATATCAAAAATATTGATATTTACATGTTTTTACTTGTACAAAAGCAAATTACATTATCGTTTATATATTGATTTGCGTTTTTTTTAAATAATCCATTAAGTTTTTTTCTATTATTCTAACATGTTAATTTGCAAAATTAGGGATTTTGAGCATTATTTTTCCTTACATTCGAACTTTCAAACAATGTCTTTAAAAGCTTTTTTTTTTTATTATCCAGCAAATAAAAATGTCACAAAGTGGTAAGCTTTCTAACGTCACTCCTTGAAGCCATTTTTCCTTTCTTCACTTTTCATCTTTCTCTCAGGCATACTAGCGCTTCGGGCGTCCCAACTATTTTTATAGCCTGTCATTCCTCGTCGTTGAATTTAACAACCCTACATGATACAATGCCACATGATTGTTACAACCGAAAACTGTCTTCTGTCTTCTTAAATATAAGTAGATTCAGATGGCGTCGCCATATTACAGTATAAAAGCAGCGGTCCGTTTACAGAGCTATCGTATACGGTAGCCGAAACACCGAAACGGTATAGTCGCTTTGTGGATTGATGGGACTCAGTTGTTTTCGTATTCACTTGCACTTATCGTTCTTTACAATTACAACGAAATGTTTATTTTACCATCGATGTGTGTATAACAAAACAATGCAAAGAGGGGGAAGAAAAGTAAACAAAAGAATTCTAACATTTGAAAAAAACCTGGTGAAAAATTTAGAATCTAATAAACAAACATATAAACCTACAACATAAACATACAAACCCGATATTTATTTTCACCATTTTAAATTTGTCAGAATATACACGGCCAGGCCTTGAGAACACCGCGTGTCCAGCACTACCTTCTAATAATGTTTTATTTTCCATTTTTGTCTTTCATATATACTTTTTCATTAATTTTAAATTTCATGGCACTAAGAGGCAAAAACGTCGAAAATAATTTGTTATTGCCGACATTTCGAAATTTCTGAGATCGAGCAGTGTTTCTATGTCCATTAATTTTATCAAATACCTGCTTCTATAACTTTATTTTACTTTATTTTGTCTTTGAACATACAGGCGAATAGCTATTTTATTTTCGAGCTAATATGGCATTTTATATTCCATGTCGATCAAACATTCGTACGCTGCCGTGAGAACCATTAACGCAAAATGCAAATTCGAAGTTAGCTCGCTAACGAGAACAGTACACTACGCCCGCGATTAAGTAATTGGCCTTGCAGTGCTATTACGTAAAGTTCTTTTCTGTTTGCCTGTTGTCCATAATATCCTTTAATAGGATTTTAAATTCACAATAGCGTGGACTTTTCGGCAGGATGGAGGATTTAAAGAAAAGTGTTTCAGAGTTACAGAATCTCATTTTCGATAAGACTATTTGCCTAAAATTTAATTATTCTTCCTCTATTTTTCTTAAAATTCCTCCGTTAGGTTTCCCAGCTATTTTTTTTAGTTCCGGCCGAAGGGTGAGGGTTATATTCTGTTCAAGACGTTCGCAACACCCGCGAAAGGTTCAAATACTCACAAAGCATATATATTATAGTCTTTTTTGTAATATTTGTTGTAAACATTCTCCTGATCGTAAAATTGAAGGTATCAATTTCAAATTTTTGCAGAAACATTGGAAGTTCTTGCACGTAGGTTGGTAATGAAAATAGACCACATCTGTGGAAGGGCGCACCACAGCACTGCATAAACTTCTGTCTCGCAAAAGGAAAAAATAGGGGTTTTGGCCCACTACTTACAAAATGGAGCAGATAAACCTACGTTCCATGAATGTAACTTTACAAAAATAGGGAAAGTTGGCGACGTCTATCCAACATTATAGCGTAACAAAATTTCATTTTTTCCATGTTTTATTTTAGAAACACTAACTAGGAAATACAAAGCACGAGCCGCAGAGGAGATAACATTTTCAACATTAAACTAATTGTTCTTCTATGGCAACCTTTGAAAAGAAAATTGTTCGTATTCGTTATATATTGAATTTAAACGACATAGATAAGAAGAAATTACTGTAGTTGTTGGGAGTAGTTCAGTTCAAAATTCCTACCTGAATCTCCTCATAACCAACGTAATAATGCAGCAAGTTGCGTCCCAACTTGACATTAGCGCTTGAACATTGTGTAAATGTAGAATGTTTTAATAGAATGCTGCCGTTCGACCTGCCAATCATTTGACATCATCAATTAAATTCTATTAAGCACATTTTGCATATTTAGAAAAGCTTAATGAGGAAAATTGTTCGGTTTATTACTTTTTCCTTCTCGTGCTTATTGTTCACAGCAAATCTATTAATTGTTGCCGTTTAGGAGAAACGCCAGCTGCCTTTAAACACAAGACGAATTCTTTTTCTCTCTAATCTAAATATTTACATTACGGGGAAAAATTGAATTTTATTTATTTATACAAAAATTGGTTGCCAATTGTTCTTTTAAAAAAAATGTTAGATAAAAGTGAAGACTTATAGTGTTTTCGCTAATACAAAGTGTCGCAGTGTTAGTCTTATCGAGCTAAAATGCGTGTGGAGGCTAACAATTCGTAGAAATTTTAAGAAACACAATCGGACATTTGACCCAATTCAATCCAAAGGGATAGATGGTAGGAAAAAATTATTTTTCGATGACATTTCGACCAAGGCGGTAACGCTTGTGAAAAATTTTGGAATTTCTGGCGAAGATGTTTTATCACAATCAGCAATATTCCATGGTTTTCAAGTTACTTGAATGACAAGAAAATATTTGCAAAAAAGGTTCTTTGCAACTCTGTAAATAAATTGTCTTAATTTTGTAAATAACAAAGTCAATGTTATTGTGAATTCACAATCCAGTAGCATAAACCTAATTTATTAGGAAAAATGCTGAATCACGGAATTTCAAACTGATTGAGAATGTACATCTTTTGATATTTAGGTGCTATATGTAGAATAATTAAGTATTCTTTTAACGCAGTGGATTTATAAAAAAAAAGTTTTAATTTTGTTCTTTTTAATTATAGGTGCTGGTGAATCGGGTAAAAGTACAATTGTTAAACAAATGAAAATCATACACGAGAGCGGGTTTACTCCTGAAGATTTTAAACAATATCGACCGGTTGTTTACAGCAATACAATACAATCGTTAGTTGCAATACTTAGAGCAATGCCAAATCTTAGTATTCAGTTTAGCAATAATGAACGAGAGGTAAGTAGAACCGAACTCATCGGACTCATCGCCAGCGTTCGCCCCCTTTTTAACTTACTATCACATACAATATAGCACTTAATTGCACACATGTTCTACTATTACTTACGGAAGACGACGATTTTTATTATTTTAGAGCGATGCAAAAATGGTATTTGATGTGTGTCAACGTATGCACGATACTGAACCCTTCTCAGAGGAATTATTGGCTGCCATGAAACGCTTATGGCAAGATGGTGGTGTTCAAGAGTGCTTCTCACGTAGCAACGAATATCAACTAAATGATTCCGCCAAATAGTAAGTAAAATTTCACTGCGCAGCGTGCATACACAGCCATGAGTACACAATTAAAATCAATAATTTGTACATATATCTAACATATATATATATATTTATTATGAATTAATATCAACAGTTTCTATTCTTTAGAATTTATCTCGAACCTCTTAAAATTAATTTGAAATTTAGTGGGGACTTCGGTATATAGGTCGAATTGACTTCATAAATCAAATCACCATAATTATATTCCACTTTATATTTGCGAAATATCTGAAAGCATTGTAAAAAGAAAAAAACAAAACAAAAAATAAAAAATTGGCACTCATTCGCAAGTACAAACACAAAAAAACTTTATTTGTTTACGAACATTCTGTTCGGTTCTCTACGTACAAATTTATATGTAAGTACCTTTGCCAACAACGTGTACAATTCAATTTCGGCAAAACGGCGGCCAACACACATCCGCCGTCCAAAACCAAACGGCAGACTTACAAAGGGATGAATTTTTTGTCCACTATAATATTGGTGACATTGGTTCCCAGCTTTGCACATTCGCAGGTGTGCATGCAAATCATATGTTAATTAAACTTATTTTTTTTATTTTTACTTCTAAAAGTTAAGCCTGTCAACCTTCAATTACTCACTTTTTATTTCGTTAGGTTTAAGCCAGCGTTCTGGTGAAAATTGCCTAGGTTCGCGAAAGTACCCGGGATCGTTTGATACCACCAAATGAGGAAATATCACATGTGTCTGTAAATATAAAATTATAGTGAAATCATCATTTATTAGAAATAATGATGTTTCTCATTTACGTTAGCTGACAGCGGTCATTGATAATCTTTGGCTTAATGCGGAAAGCGCTTTAACAGCTATAAATTTTTTTTGGAAATTTTCTTTTTTAGGGGCAAGAAAAAGTTGTAGAATAATAATATTCAGAGACGTTGTTAAGTATATATTTAACTGTTCAATGAAAAATCATTTTTGAAGAATACTAAGAAGGGCAAGGCTGGACCCATTTTTGTGAAGCAACGTTAAAATAAGGAACAAGCCTCGCTTTTTTCCGCTGTTTTGAATTTTACAAAAGTAGCGTCACTAAAACAAGTATAACTTGTAGACCAATAGTTGCAATATACGATATCTTGAAATATTTTGTTTTGAAAAGTGTTCTGGGAAGCCGAATTTGAATATGTTTAGCTTGTTTGAAAGGTATTTTCATACAGATTCATAAGTTGTCCACTAAAATATTTAGCGTTAAGGCATTTACAGAGCTCTGTTAACGAATATGATAGCTGTTTTTGCTCGTTAAATTCGTATTTATTTCCACTTCTTTTGAGATCTATAGATGCTTGCATCTATTTTGACCACTTTTTCACTTGAAAAAGGCATTTATTGAGAAAAATTAATACAAAATATTTTCCATCATTTTCTACACCCCCATTTTTCTGGCAAAATGTCGATACCGTGTCGAAAGAGCGATGTTGTTTTGGCAGCGATTTAATTATCGGCCCATTGTCGCTTTTCTTCAGCATTGCACAAGCAAGCAACGGCATGCCAGCCAAGCCATCCTACATCGATATGAACAAGTGCTATTTGTTGTGCGCTGGGTGTAGAGCTTCCAAAAGGAGCTGTAACAGTGTATCTTCTACAACTCTTGCAAAGTCTGATCGAATGTTGCCATTCAAGAGAAGGACTTCGCTTTTGTTAGCCGCTATTGTTGGGCTTTCTTGCAACAATACATCGTTCAATTTGTTCAATTGATATCTGGAGACATTGAAACTTTGCTTTGTATTAGCAGTCCGTAATGCGCTACAACTTCCTAACCACGCGGTATGCGCAGCAAAGCTTTATAACCCTGAATATTCCACTTCGGTGTCGATGTGATGGCTCCCCTGGACTTTTTGCGGCATTTACAGTCAATTCGTAAGGTAGCCATTTAGCCTTTAGCCGTAAGTTCTTTGAGAGTTCGAGCTGGTTTTCGTACAATAAGTCTTGCAATTCGTTGCTTTGGCACTTGTTGTTCCTCCAGGCCACCATTTGTAATTTTATAACATTAAAATCACCACTTATGTACCGTTGGAACCAAAAGGGACAATTGGGATATTGTAGATTTAATGAGCTTCGGTAGCAAATTTCTTCAAATCAAACAACAAAAGTATTGAATGTGTCAAATTGCGATTTTAAGCGTTCCCTAGTTAGCGTCTGCATATACTGAATAACTCAATAATACTAAATGGAAAACTGTTATTTCTTGTAGAGAAAAGTCGAAATCAGTGAATTTAACCGATCTGCACGTTGATACTTCATATTACTTTATCGTTTTCACCAAAGGATTTTGCTGATCAAAATAAATGTAAACGCTTACGTATTATCTACCCTTTCCCCCGCTTTTTTTCTTCTTAAAAAAATCGCTTAATGGACGGAGAGGTTTGAGAAATAGAAAAATTCTTTTTGTAATATTAAATAGCTACCCCTTTAGGTATATAATAATTATTAATGACAGCATCTGATTGCAAGCTGCGTCCATTGGCAATCACTACAGGGTACATTCTGGAATGAAAGTAGAAGAGAAAAATATAACGAAGTCTTAATCATTGACAGTCGTGCTATAGTAAACGTTGTCCACTTGATGTAAATCAGTACCTTAACGTTTCTTTCACACAAGCTTTTAAATATGGTAGCAATTCAAGGGCGTACTGGTTAACTTCCGCTTCATTTTGGGGAAATACAATTTTTAGTTCTCTGTAAAGTTTTTCTTGTTTTAAGGGATTTCTTGCTAATTGATATATGGTAGATGCAGCAGCTACTGATGTCTATGAAATAGCTAGGTTAATTTTTTTACATTAGGAGGCTATTGAAGAATATACCGTGTCTACGCCCACTAAAAATAAATCTAAAGCCAACACGGCCGCCAATTTACGATTGCCTGTTTTATGCACTAGGCGTTCTACTATACTGATATTCGATTCTGTCTTATTCTTGTTAAGGTTAGCCGCAGAATTCATAGTACGGTCTATGTTTTTCATAGATATCCTACAACAACATTAATTTTGATAACGTAAAGAACATTTTTTGACGCATTTTTGCAGAGAAAGCTTACTCAGTAAAATCATCTAAAGCCTGTATAAAACTTTTGTAAGTTTTGGTAGCGTAAAAACGCCACAAGGGCATACGCAATTCCAACTCAGGTACAGCCCGGAAGAATGTACTAATGGAATCAATTATTTTCTGGGAGTCCTCACTTCCGGTAGGTGTCAAACAGCCTAAGCGGGTGTTCAGTGCAATGAAACCCACGGCTAAAATGAAGAATTTGTAAATTCACATTTTTTTATTTTGAAAATGTTCGGTTTTATTAACATGCATTTACACATTACTTACATTCCAGAGCCCATTTGTGCAATTCGTGCAAAAAATTGGCTGGCAACTCTTGATTTTCATCACGCATTTCATGTATTCTTTCTCGATTATATAAAAATATACGTAAACATTAATAAATACATAAGTTTTGCTATTTTGAAGATAATAATGACGACTCATTATTACAATATTCTTTAATAGCTTAAAGTCTGCCACAAAATAGCCATATTTTACACCTAAATTCTGTTAAAAAGTAGAGCAGAAACTATTTGCTAAATGACATTCAAAAGAAAATTTTATATATCACGCCTAAAAAGAGGCAAAGAAGCATGCAGGTATGTAAGTGGACACGAACTGTTTTGAATTGATTTATTTTGTGTTGTAGTATACTCTTTTCTTTTACATGATTCTTCGAAGATACTTCAAATCAGGTTCGTACCAACCGATTTTGAATAGAAGTATAGAATTTAAATACAGAATTATAATAAATTGTTTACATGAACTGGAACTTATGACATTCTATTAGAATCCCTTATAAATGTAAAACATTTAAACAAAAATAAATTTCTTCTTACCTTGCCATGAATTCTGTTGCAATACCATTTAAAGGTGACACGTATTTTTTAGCTATTTGAGGTTGTAACAAAACCTGTTGTACTTCCTGACGAAATAATTCCCAGTTTTTACCATGCCTATATATGTGATAAAAACGATTAATTTGAATAAATAATGCAAATATAATAAAAATGAGTTCAACTTACACACCAATTAAACCGGCAACATCACCGAAAAAATCTTTCCTTAATTCGCCTTTATAGTGTTTTAAGCAGGGCATTGAAGGCCTGTAAAAAATGTATTCACATTAATTCTTTTATTTTCGCGTTCAAGGAGCCGAAAATATCGATATGACACTTTCATAAATAGACAATGAAAAATGGAAAGTAATATCATAAATCAGAAAATTTATAGGCGTCGCTTCAAAATATTTGGCCTATTATATATCGACAAACTCATTAGGTTTTATAAAGCGCAGACAGACTCACAAGCATTATAAAGCAACATAAATAAGTAGATATCACATCAACATTGCCACCATTGGAAATTGCAGTCGACATCCATGTAAAATAAATTTTTTTGTTTTTTGCATATTCATTCACTTCGTCGATCCTTATCCAAAGGAGAGATCAAAAGGGGGCGATTGCGGTACCGCTATAAATTTGAGTAATATTGAAACGTTTTGCTGAAGGAAGCAAACAAATAAAAACTTAATACTTAAGACAATTATACCATTCCCCTTAATGAAGTTCTTCATTTATTTTCCTTACGAAATATTAAACGTTATATCATAGTTATATATAAAAGGCCAATCTTTTCATAAGAGGCTTTACATAGGAGGGATCTAAAACGTGATTTGAAATGATTCAAATTTACCAAAATTAATTTTCTTGTCAAAGTTGTTATTATTTTTTAGCTTTTTAAAGCCAATATTTTACTGCTTAAATCTCATCGTTCACAAATTATTCTAGATTTTTCTGCTTGGAATATTGAAACCTCAATATCATCGTTTTATCATATATTAAACGTATCTAGTTCTGCATCTGTCCCGATCAGGCAACCGCCCTTTCGAACCAATTGTCCGCCATGGTTTAATAAAGTAGTTAAATAGTTCAAAAATGGGGAAAACAAATTTTTTAAAAAATATAGGAAAAGTGGCTCTACGTAAAATTATTTCGTCTACTTTGCTGCAACGCATAGATTTATTTACCTTAAAGTTAATGCGGATACTTTTAATTGATAAAATCCTCACTTCTTATTAATGCTAATCATTTTTACCATTTTTTTTTATGCCCAAAGAAGAACGCTCCTATATCCCCCCTCACCCCCTTCAATAGATTGAAAGCTCGAATCTCTTCGCAAAATACTTCGGAAGTATCTCTGTTGATGTGTCCGGTTTAATTTTTTTTTACCAAACTCGAACAGGACCTATAATGATATTTAATCTTTCTTCGAAGACAGGGGACGGAAGAGTATCTTTCTTATTCGTATTAATAAAAGTGGAAGCTGGTATCTAGTCGGGAACTATGGAGGTATTGCCCGTTGAGCGTTTTACTGAAGTAGTTTGAACGATTTTTTACCCAACAATTGGCTTTCGCTATCAAGACTTCTATTTTTCTGTATTACCATGGCTTCTCAAAAGGAATCGTTACGAACTTGTCAGGGCGTACTTGCAATTTTTTAAAGCTCTTTCTAGCTATTTTTCACGTTGATGCCGTTTATAAATACTTCAGTAAAGCTCTTAGTTAGCTGGAAATTATTGGTATTTAAACCCCAACCCCCGAGGCATTCCTTCATACAAATTGAAATGGATAAGCTCTTATCTTCGTAGTAGCTTATTTAGAGTTCTTTTCAGTTCCATCGCATCTTATGAATTCGTTGTAAAGTCAGATGCCTGTCAAGGGAGCCACTTACGCCCCTTGTTTCTTATCCTATACATTAATATAATAATAACCCCCGCCGGTGATTAAGATCAGCCATATCCAAATGTAGGCTGACAAGGTGAAATTATTCTTCTTACTTAACATGGAATCGTCCTTCAATTTTCTTCAGGCGGAGCTTGGACTTGGGTGGTCCAAAAAATTTTATGAAATTAAATCTAAAAAAATGCAAGAAACTTTCTCTCACATTGAGCTATCTATCTATCTTTCCGTACTTGGCTTTATTAAATGGTGGCCTAGAGAGCTTGACGACCCATATATTGCAAAAAGGCAATTTGTTAGCCAAATCAGACTTACACTTTTGCGCTCAATAATTTGGGTTGGCGACCGGTGGTCCTTAAGAAGCCTTTGCTGGCCTTACCCTTATTAGAGAAACGTAGATTTATTTACGCTGTTTCCTTCTTAGTTAAGCTAATAAATGGTACTATTGATTCGCTGGCACTATTCAGTGAGATGAACTTGAACGTTCCTAATTGTTTTTTCGAAATTTTATTTTCATAAAAGTGTGTCAATGTAGATACAACTTTGATTCAATCCAAGGTGCCTTTACAAAAATCTAAACGACATCTATAACTTAATCTCCACATCCAACTCCTTGAACAGTATCAAACCAACTCTAATAAGCGAGCTTTGCCTATGTCATATCAAACTGTTAATCGTTCAAACTTCACAGATAAAACTATATATGTTCAATGCAATTGGTTGCCAAGCTTCTGCTTGTTTGCAATGGTTTAGGTGTTCAGTCCTCGGATCTATAGCCGGGTTGGAAGAGTGCCTCTTTGTTGGGTGTACACACGCCTTTTTTTTCTTTTCCTCTTGTTTATTCATACATGAATTTCGTTTTTATTTTTCTTTATTTTTTTGCCTTTTCGCTATATTTTAAAGAGTATTTACAATAAGTAGAATATTAGAGTCAATCTAATTCAGCTGTATGTATATGTAAATAATATGTATGTAAATAAATGAATAAAATAAATAACATCTTGACTTAAAACTGACACACCTGCTGGTGCCGTGGGACGACTGTTGGCGAAAAGGTAAATTAAAAATCTAGCTAGTTTTTGATGCTTCTTTCTCTAATGTCGTCATTGGGCTTTAGTCTGCATTTATGTACTCGGTATCGAGCAGAGTTTTCGATATCCACGACAAAAATGCCCTACTGATAATAGTTTCAGCGTATCGTTTTCGAGAAAAACTATGAAATCCACATTTTCCTATTTCACTTTAAGCTTCGAGACGCTAAATGAAAAATTGGTGTTAAGTATAGCTTCTAACTTCCTCGTGTCCCTTCGTTATAACTAGCGTACCATTGACGCACCGTATATGAAAATGTGCAAGTGTATTCATGTCCATAAAATTTTTGAGACAAGCATATTTCTGGACTTAACTAAAGAAATCCTTTCTTTTCCATACTTTAAAAACCTTTACATTTAAAAGACTTTTGGTAACTTTCACACTATTTTCTGATTTCCTTCTGCTTCTAGTTCATGGGAAGCCAGTTGTTTTATAAAGTTTCATGCTTATAGATCTGCTTTTGCAAACACTGTTTTTGCTTCAATATCTTCATAAACAAAATTTGCAAATCGTATAGATATAACTCCTTTATTAACTTGATTTGACCTCCTTACATTCTCTTTATGAGAGTCAATTTTTATTATTTTTATGTTATTGTAGTTGTTGATGATTCTTGGGAAGCAACTACATCATTAATAAACTGTGAATTAATTAATACCAATAAAATAATTAAAATAAAGAGAATTTTCTTCATTGCTCTTCCGGGGCTACTTCGGTTATGTGGCTACTGCTGACATGTATGTGGACTACTACTGTGTTTCAGCTATAGATACTTAATCGGACAGGAAATGTGTGTGTTAAAAGTCAGTTACCTATTCTCATATTTTCGCGGTTGTGGAGATTGAATAAAGAAAGTGATAATCTTTTGCTAAAAATACGTATTTGTACTCGATATTTCGAAAACTAGAATAGGTAAAAAAAATTGAATGTAGGCGTTTAAGCGTGTCTTACTATAAATAAATTACCGAAAAAATTTTGAGACATTATCCCTATGCCTTTTTTTTTGAAGTTCGACAATTGAAAGGAATAAAAACAGCGAACTCCTAAAAGAGAAATTGATTGCATGATTAAAACCATTACTTTTATAAAACTTTTATCTGGAAGAGTTTAAGAGTGATAAAATATTTATCTAGAAGAGTTTATATAAAAGAAAGCTGCATATATATATATATATTCAATACATTTTTATATGACTACTTTCTGGAAAGCAGTATAATTTACATTTATATTAGTGGTTTATTAACATTTTGATTCGACCGAATCAGGAAAGGTAATAAATAGTAATAATCATTCGCTTGTTTACAAGCAGCTCAAGCGGAAATAATTTCCACTTGCACCGATGAAATGGTAATAGAGGGTTAGAACCTCACCAGCCTCGGTCTCAGGTATTAAAATTAATTACACTGACTAAAACTGCTGATGCCTTTTGCGAACGCATTTAGCAATTTAAGAACACAGGCCACCACAACTACAAGCCACCACTTATGAAGGATTGGGAGATTGATCATTTTCAATCAGACATGCGGAGGCTTAATAAAATTAATGCAGTACTACCCCTCGCATCGCAAAAGTACAAAATTGTTTCCCGCCACACTCTGCAATATCACTTTTACGAGGAGGTAGTAGATATACCCCTAAGCAACATCCATGTCTTCGGAAATGACGAATGGATTTGAACAAAGAATTGATAAGTTAGAAAAATAATAAAATACAAAATCTAACAATATGTCTTAAGAATTATTATTTTTTATTTATTGGATAAATTCGAATCACCGTGCACAACTACGGATTGAAGATGAATAAAGAAGTATAGAAATTTCTTAAAATAAAATAAATGCTGCAAATACACCGAATAAGATTGCTATTTAGCAATACCAAGACGACCAAAATTCGAAGCGATCGAGGCCTAAGTATGCTATCGCGTATTATGTCACAAATTTATAAAACTCAAGTTTGAGGGTATCGGACTATACCCACATTTGTATGAACGTTATTATAGTGACATGAAACTGATACTTTGAAGGAACACATTACGAAATTTAGAGTTTACCCACTTGACGTTGTGATACTTAAACAAAAGGGAAACAGACGGGTAATCCGTAATTGGCGTAGAAGCGAAAGCTATAGAAATGGAGACGTTTTCCGCCTTTTTTCCAGAAATAAAATCTTTAAGTTCACTCAGGGCATATGGTCATTTCGAGTTCGAAATGTGCTCAGGTAAAGTGAAAGGTAGTTTTTAATGAACAATCAATAGGTGGTTGTCCAGTGTTCGTTTTAAACCTGCTACATTTGTTTAGATCTAAAGTTGGCATCTTTGATGTAAGCGAACTCTATATGTTGTCTACAGATATGTCATTCGCTACTCGGGGATAAATGATGAATTCAGTGGTAGAGCTATAATGAGTTCGCAGTCGTCATTGCTCGATCAAGCAGCCCCGATAAATAATATAAACAACGTTGCCGTGGATCTTCAGCAAATATGGCAGTTATGTATGAAATGAAGTGTACCTTATTGGTAAGATGTCGCGCATTTAAAAAGCAACAAGTGAACCATCAAATGATATTTTAGACTGTGTGCGCACTGGTATCGCTATGCTGCATGAAGCGAATGGAGTTCGCTATATTATTACATGTATTAATGACTATAGCCGATGGCGGTGCAGAGTACCTTCTGAGAAGCGAAAATTACGCTCCTAAATTGAAGTCTTTTCATTACGTAAAAGAGAACATTTGCTAACTAACCTAAATTTTACGTTCTGATGGGGGTGGTGTACATTTGCGTTAAAAAATTTGGAATTTTTTAAATGTGGCACACAATATCAACTGATAGTCTTTTGTACGTTGTTAATATAACGCTGCTGGAAGAGGAAAAGACTTTTGTTTAAAAGTCTTAAGACAAAAAAAGACAACTGTTTAAAAGTCTCAACACGAATTGACTGAAAATGTCATTTTGGCCACTTGTTGCAAGAGTTGTACGGGACACACTGTTGAAGCTCGTATAGCAAATTTTGCTACATTCAGTGTACACCACAGACATGGCCCTCCTTATTACCACTTGTTTAAGGAGACATGGCTTGGGCTGCACGCGGATCCGCAAAGTTAAAGAATGGGTCGCCGCATCGATCGCTGCGAAACCAATATAACTTCTTTTGACGTGATATCGCCATGTTGCCAAAAATATTGTAGAATGTTGTAGAAAACGATGAAGCTATTTTGATTAATATATATCGCACTAATATTTCCACAATAAGTGCCTTTTGCAAGTGAAAAAATGGCCATCATTTTTGCAAACACCTAATAGAATATGAAATGGCCGGAGATTTTCGATAGATCAACATAAATGTTACTTGTTAACAAGTGATTGTCCTTTTTTGAGCAAAAATTCACTAAAAGTGAGAGCTGCTTAAATTGACTGCCATTTTTTAATATTTCTTTACTTAAATATTAGTTGAGTGAATGAAGTTTTAACGTTTTTTGGTCCATAAAAAATGGGGAATGTGTAAGAGAAAAATGGTTCATTCAAAGTTCACAGAAACACATTCAGTTCTCATCGCTACTTATAGTGCAATGCAAAAAACTGTTTCTTTTAGGTCGCAAAACCAAAGTTTCGGAATATCGATTTTCCATCTGCCGTGCATGCGTGTGTGTCGGCCCCATTCATTCATGGACGCGAAATCGTTGTTTCTGAAGTGTTTAAACCGCTTGCTTTCAACCAAATGTTCTACGTCGGTATTGTCTTTGATTTAAAGTGCAGAAACTTGTAGGACTTTCCGCAAACACTGTGAATTTAAATTTTAATAAAATTCACCAGCGTTGTCAAATGCTTTGGTATTAGGGCTGCTTATTGCTAACAAATATCTAATAAAAAACACATAGCAGTACGCATATGTAAAAGCTATTTACTTAGCTGCGCACCTAACACATGCTTATTAATTTAATAACGCCCCGAATATTTTCTTCCACCTCAAAAAAATTGCGAACGCTTTTATTAGGCTCCCTTTTTAACTAAAATATTTAAAAAATATATACCTAGTTTTGTTAACATGTGTACTCTTATTTACCTGTGTGGCATTGTTTCTTCTTTCTTAAAAATCTTTCGTATTTCATCACCATCAAATATAAACAATAAGTCTGGATGCCCTATCAAGCCTCCAATTTTAGCGATTTTGCCATAATTTGTATGCAATTCTTTCATTACTTTATCTAGTTTGCTTATTTTATAACGTCCTGAAATGACAATTTAAGAAGAAAAACTGTTCATGCTTTGAAAATTTAGAAAAATATAAATTATTTATGTTTTCACAAAACACAAAATCTATGGATACATTTGACGAAGAATGGAACGGACGGAAATGAGCACCAGCTTTATGTAAATTGTTCGTATATAGTTCAAATTTTAAGTTCGAGAGCAATACTTTGGTCGAGGAAATTCCCTTTTTTTTAACTTTGCTGCCATCGACGTCTGAAGCGAGATGTTCTCAACCATATGTTAATTTTGTCAGAGAAACAGTCTAGTAAATTCAATTGGTTTAATCAGCACTTTAGTCAGTTCTCTTTTTATTTCTGCTTAGAAATGCATTTGGAGAATTAAAATTCGGCGCCGTAGCTGTCTTTCTTGAAGAAATTTTTTATATAAATTGTCATAAAAACTAATTCTGCAAAGCTCTTCTTTTTCGCTTCTCTGTGATGGGTACTCACATCCAGACAGAATATTTTTCCCCATTTTTAATAAGTATTATAAAGCAATTAAGACGCAAAGATTTATTAACTAAGAAAATTAACTACAAGTAGATCCCTTTTTTCCTATATTGTATTTTTTAATCCAAGAGAACTAAACATCATCACAGAGGTCAAATATATTCTTTTATTTAAGTGAAATTTCCATGCAAACTATTTTGAATACAACAGAAAGAAATTTTTTAATTTTTATTTTTTATATAAAGAAAAGTGTATAATCAAGAAACCGGTTAGAAAATATGAAATGAACTTTTTCTTCACGATGTTTTCTACTGCTTCAAATTATTCGAATAATTGAATTGAATTAATTACCGCTGTCTCGTTTGCGAAGTATAATTTTTTTAGGGAAAAGCCAGCTTACATTACAAGGCCTATTACTAAATAGGACTTTTTTAAAATAAAACATTCTAGATTCTTCGCTGACGTTACTGTCGCACCTGCAGAAGACAAGCTACGGTATTGCGTGACAATGCGTTTATTGTATCCGTGCTAATGAATGCTAAAATGAATGTTCACATATGTTACATAGCACAGTGGAGAACGAGAGTGAAGGAAAATTGTAATTGAAAGGTTCGTAAAATTTACAAAAACTTTGCGCATGTTTGAATTCATGGCAACTACTTAACACACCTCTTTAACTGAGTCTTTGCTGATTAAATTCGAATTTATATTCACAGTTTTCTTATAATATGCGCACAAGCTTTATAAGTGCACGTACGTACTATAACGATTCTATGCGATGCACATTTAGCGGCCTGTGAAAGCAATATGTGTTTACTTACCTATGAAAGGGGCAAAACGCCAAGAATTGCCAATGATAGGGATTCCCCAAGGGCCAGGGACTTCGCGATAGGAACGTACTCGGCTCACAGAGGCTGCTGTAGCGCAGAGCCCCTTTGAGTTACTATTGGCAATCAGAAATATTTTAAGCAGTATTAATTAAGAATTCACCTAATTAAGATATGGCAAGAAAAATTTTTTAACCTTCCCATTGTTGCAGTTTGAGATTCCTCAACTTTGTTAGTTTCAGATCCCACTGTTTCCGCTCCAATGGCTATTGGTGTTTGCTGCTTTACTAATGGCAATCTTGTTTGTAACCGAATTGCAATTGCCACAGCCATCGTCTTTGTTGCAAGATTAGGTTTTGCCAAAGTAAACGCACTGGTTTTATATGAATACATTATGTTTGATTACTCTAAGACAAGAATTTAAAAAGACATAAAGATAAAGATGTGTTTTTAAAGACATATAAGATCAAATTGTTTACTACAATTGTAACTACATTTTCATACAATGTTTCGGATAAAACATACCACATTTCAACAATTTTTTCACATTGCTCAATAACTTTATGGTTTAGAATGAAATACTTTTACTATGTTGGAGTTTAATTTTATTGGCCTTCCAATTCTTTATAGTTTTCTCGTGATCTGTACGATCCCACAAATAAGTATATGTGCTTAACTATCAATCAGTCAATGAGTCTTTTAATTCATGTTTGGCCTATAAACCCTACCATTCTATTCCTGTTGATGTGTGTCACAGACCTCTTCAATGGAAGGAAGACAATTTACGATATTTACTGGCCGCTCGTCAATGTGTTAAAGTCTTATACTGACCGCAGCTCAAAACATTGCACAGTTCACTAATTTTATCCGGCATGTCTAAAATGAATCCAACGTGGTGGCGGATACGTTGTTTAGAGATTTCGAAGTTAAGAGTCCGCGTCACGCACGTTTGAGGTTTCCGACCTTGCCTTAAGAATAACAACGGGACCCATATCTCAAATAATCAATAAGGATTCAAGCTGGAACAAAAAAAGTACCATCGATAAAATACAAAATACGATGTGACGTAACCGGGAAAGTACCAAGGCATTTTCTTCCAGCAAATCCAAAAGAGGTATCCAATAAATCGCATGGAATTTCACATCAGGGATTGAGAGCAACGGACAAATTAAGAATTGACAGATATTTTTGGTTAGGAATCAAAAAAAAAATTAGTTTATGGTCAAGCCAATACATTCCAAGCCGAAAGTCAAAAATTTCCCGATACATGAAAATACCGGTATACAAAAAAATAGGAATAGGCAGATTTCAACATATCCATGCAGACATCGTCGGTCCTCTTGCTCAATCTAAACCCGAAGCCGAAGGCCCGAAGTAACCTTTGCAAAAACTTTTGTAAACAATTACATATCACGTTTCAGCGTAACACACACAATCAAAAGTGACCAGAAAGCACATTTCGCTTGAAGCCTATTCACTAAATTAACAAAATCGCGTGGCTTTTACAGACAACTGAAAACGGCATTCTTAACCGGACAGAAATTGCTAAAATAGAATGAAGATATACCGATAGCTCTGTTAGGATTTCGTGCAGTGTATAAACAATATATATCTGCGTTACTAGCTGAAACGCTTTATGGAGAAAATCTTCCACAATTTAAGCAAAACTTTAGAAGCGTCAAATCGGACATAGATCATCACAGATATCGGCTGTACAAAAAATGCGTTAACGTAAGTTTAAATTCACGACTGTGAAGGAAGGAACTAGTGGTAGACCACAGTGCTAATGGTACTAACTTTGTAGGTGCACATTGGGGGAGATATAATAACAAATATTAAGGCGCCATAGTTAAGAACAATATACAAGCTTTATGTCGACAGTCGTGTTGAACTTAAACATGTCATCCAAATAATAGGTAACCTTTTAAGATTTGGCAACTACAATTAGCGAAATTGAAGGGACTTTGAATAGCTATGTGCAACAATCACAATGGTGAAATGGCTTTAACACTGAGTCGTTTTTGATTGATTGCTACTTCCACTGCTATAGTCCTACTATATTTGGCTTCATACGACTTTAGTTTTTTAGAGAAAAGATCTATTGGTTCTATTTTATTATAATAGGTTTGCTCGAATACACACCATCGACAGGTGCGTTCGATGCGTCGACCGTAAGAGTTAGTTTTGCTTCGTATGTAACACCCAAAAAGGAGCTTCAGAAACCCTATAAAGTATATATATTCTTGATCAGCGTAAAATTCTGAGTTGATTTAGCTATTTCCGTCCGTCTGTGTGGTAAGTGTTGTTGGCACTTTCCTGGTCGCAAAAATGAAGATATTAACTTCAAATTGATTGAAACATTGGAAGTGTCTGGGCACAAGATCGTATTGAAAATTGGCCAAATTGATCAGAGCATAAGCGCGCAGTGGAGGGTGAACTGAACACCATTCCGTTTTATTTAACAACAAATTTTTGATTTTTGCTCGTTATTCGGAAATTATTAAAGTTAGAAGGCTGAAATTTCACATTTGCTTTACGGAACACTCTCTTCTCACTTCTCTTCTTTACGTCCACAAATGGTACCAATCTGCCGTGCCCACATAAAGTTACGAGTAATTAAGTTTTATTTTTTCACTTTTTTGAGGTTTTATGCTTATTTATCCTATATATATTATCTGCCTAAAAATGGGTTAATTTTCAAACGAATGTGGTTGACACCGCGATTAATTTTTTCTTAATAATATCAGCGATATAGGTATCAAGTAAAAGAACTTTGTGAGTAGAATGCGAAAAGCATAGGTGGGTATGCGAGATTCGGCACCCGCCGAATGTAGTTTTCTTGTTTTATTTAATTTTTTCGTCTCCTTTATTCGGATATTATTTTGTGATCTTTAAGCGATAAGCATCTCCAGTAAACTTCTTATGTCTTTCTTTTACCCGTAAAGCACCTATAAAATATATTTAGAAAGACCAGAAAATTTGCTGTGGCTAGCAAAAGATTCAGTAGAACAAACAACGAAGAACTAACGGATCTTCACGTCCTTAGAAATTAAAGATATCATTGTGGCGGTGCCACCCATCGATAAATAGGAATCGGAAATTTCCTTAACCGACGTTCTGCAAAGCGTGCATGACTTCTTTACGCAAGTTAGGTAGAAATCCTTATATAGCTCTAACGAAATCTTTTTTAATTGTCCACTGCTCATCTATTAAGAGATGAAGTCTCAAAATTTTATAAATTACAGAGTTAAACAATTAAACTAACAAGTTTTTTTTTTAATATCTTTTCTTTAGCCATTGAGTAAAGCACATATTTATTGTTTTTAAAAAAGCACAATTTTTTTAAGATTAATATTTATTTTTGATTTTTAAAATTTTCCATTACTTTCAGAATTGTTGCGTACTGCGAATTACCTCAGAATGTTGACATAGGCGACAATGAATTTATATAAAATGTTCCGTGTTTCCTTTAATTTGCTTTATTGTTTTTACTGCATTTATTAACTGACTAAATGACGTTCGTTTTTGTTTTTTCAGTGAAAATACTCTAGCGCATGCTGAGTTTCGCGAACTTTACTATTGGTGTTTATAACATCAACTAAAGTCGTTAATCAGCTTTACTTAACATCTTATACGGATCTACAGTATGTTTTCGTTTTAAAATTTCTTACTCATTTTTCTGGTTTTTCAAAGGCTTTTGGCATGTAACATTTTCACATTTTAGTAATAAAGTAACGTGCGTGTGTATGCGCGTACTTACACCAATAGTTGGTTTTTATTTCCTGATTGTATTTATCATGTTGAGCAATAGCACACTTTTTAGATGCTATTTACTTTGGACTTTGCTTTCCTCTACTTACCACTCATACCAGCAGTAAATAGACAGATATATGTTTGCAACATATACTGGTTCCTGAAATCGGTTATTGGATTTTTTCTTTAATTCCAAAATGACGAAGGGTTTCTAACGTGAATTTTTCCAAATATTTAACGTTTTAAATTTTTGAACTTAAGAGATAACAAAAATTTTAACAATTTTCTCAAACCTGTAATAAATTGCTTTTTTGTCTATATTAATTTAAATTTAGCCTTTTTACAGTCACCAATTTCTTATCGCCAGAACCGATTTGTCAAATAGACATAACGAATAGGAACGAAAATTGTTTACAACATAAAATTTTGTCACAGGTGGTTAAATTAGCTTACCATTAGTTGATGAAAATTCTAAAAGTTTTAAGAACTAATACAGAAAACTGAAATGCGAAAATCACAGGCACCTAATCCGGTTAAGAAAGGCTTATAAGTGATAAATCTTACGTGTTGGTTTAACTACGTACATTGTGTTGAAAATTTGTAAATAACCTTCAGTTACTATTGATATTAAGTTCGCCAAGTTTGCTTAATATAAACAGTCGACAAGTGGGATATTATCTTAAGATATTCATTAGACAAGAAAGTGATACTGAATCGACCCTTATAACAAAGATGGGTCCATATTAAATACTTGTGGGTTTTACGCACAAACGTACTCTTATACCGCGCATGTGTAGGTGTAAGGTATAAAAAAGTAAAATATACTTTTAAAAGAAGATCAAAAAATTAGGAAAATAAATCAAAATTTAGATGGATGTATAGTAGTAATAAAGCGCAGATTAAAAATAAAAAAGATTAAGCTATAATAAAAAGGAATATGGAATATAGATGATGGAATACATTAAGATGAGTGAAGTTTGATACTCTACACCTTTCTTCAAAAGAGTTAGTCAAATTGTCAATGCAATGACTAATAAGAAGTAATTTAGAAAGTCGATGCAATTTAACGCTGGAAACCTTTTAAGAAGCATGTGAATATTTTTTTAAAATTTCGTTTTTCATGTAGATTTAGATTAATTTAGAAATTGGAAAAAGGAATTTTCATTTTCAATATGTTCTTCAAATGTGTTATCAAGAAGAACATCGTGATGTTTGTAAATTGCAGAATCTTTAATTGATTGATTATATATAAAGAGGAATTGATATATAAAGAGCAATTATTTTGGAAAGACTCTTCAAAAAGTGTATTAAGCCCATATCCATAAAATGTATCTAAATTCAGCGTACTAATAATTTCTGTCCATTGAAATTTATTGCTATAGAAAAAGCACTTCACCGAAGCGTTCACTTGTCTCGAAATATCATATATAGATAACTTAGATGTTAAGGTTAGTATGATGTAAGTTTCGGTTGTTTCTAAGTTGATGTTCAATGTAAATTAAAATGTAGAAAGAAAATGTGGTTCTGTGTTTCTTCTGTTTTAAACTGGAATAAACTGGGAAAAAAAGTAGCGAAAGTTACGGAAATGATTAAGTTGGGTGGAAGTGAAAATGCAGCAAGCTATGAAACAGTTAGAAAAGAAAAGTTTTCGCAAAACATTTTGTCTTACGTATGTGTCAGCCAGTCTATAACAAAAACAATCCAGGAAATGGTCTTCACTTGGGCTAGGAGCTGCTTGCGCATGCCAGAGTCGCCAGAGCTGGTTCTTTCCCATCACCACTTGTTCAGTTCGATGCCGTCATATATAGCAAATCAGCGATTCTGCAAAGTTGAAGATGTGCGAAAATTGGTCGACAGCTATTTCATTTCGAGGGTTGCTAGGAAGGAAAAGACCATAGATAGTGATGTTGAATATCCCGATTATCGAGCTTTGCAACAAGTATATTTGAATTTTATCAGCAAATGGACAGGATTTATTAGTGCATCTACTGCATCATCCGATTATATATTCGCACAGGAGCCTTTTAGTGTTTAGTCATCGTTTTGATGAAAATTACACACTTTTCGCTTCAAAAAGTTTTATATCACATTAAAATATATTACCCGTTTATCGTCTAAAAAGAAGTAAAATTTCATTAGTATATGAAAAAATTTAGTTAAAGCAGAGGGGAAGTTGAAAAGCAAATTGCTATCAGATACGTGCCATTAAAGCGAAGTCTAAAAAAATGTTTAAAAAATGCTTAATTGTCCCGTTCAATTGCCTCAATTGCGCTATTTTTATATTATTTAAAGATTTTAAAAGGTTTGATCTAAACTGCAAGTCCTACTTACGTTTACAACTTTTCGAAAACGTTTGCTTTGTTGAAGTACAACAGCCCCTTAGCATGCTCTAATAAATCTTAAAAATGTTTTATAATTTTTTTTGTAACCTATAGTAATAACTATACATTTACGTACAACGCAGTCGTGCTGCAAATATTTATAAAATTAGTGCTTGCGAAACTCTTTTCTTCAAACAATGCGCTTCTATCCTCCCTTTAACACGCGTTTATTAAGTGCCGATCAGCTTCAACTAACATTCTTGCGTTAACTTGTCACATCTTCATAGTTCATAGTTACAACCAAATTTCTCACTTGTTATATTTTGCAAGATAGCGGAAAACGATAAAAATTATTTTTTTTTGCAATGAATTTATGTATTACTTACTACTGGCTTATGTTGAAAAGAATGTTTCGTTGCATAAGTAATGAGTATTATACCATGCACTTCGTTAATTAATAATATTATTGTTATTATTATTATTAAAATTTTAGGGTAATGAAATAAATTCGTAGACTAAAAAAAAGACATTGAGCACTAGCAACACAGGCTATCGGCTCTAATTTATGTAAATGTGCATTAGATATTGAGCCTAGCATTTATAGTAAAGTAATATATTGAATTGATATTCTATTCTGAAGCTGATTTTAGAATGTCCGACGGGTTAATCGTTCCAAATGCAGTACTTCTAACCAAGGAAAAGATAAGGCAGTCGCAGGGAATGTGCTTTATAGTAAGAATTTGTTCACAACTGCAGATTGGGGAGGAAGACTTCTTCAAGATCCATTGGTGAGCTGCAATTGTATGGCCCAGGCGAATTCTCGAAAAAGCTTGGATCTTATGTTCTCAACATTTGTTGGAAAGGTGGAATTAATTGAGGGTTAATAGAAGAGTAGTGTTGATGATGGCATCGTAGATTTCTGTAATTTTCTCTTTAACTTTACCTCCAAAATATCTTTAAAGATCCAACTTTTCCGTGACATCATCCATAATTAGGGGTGCAGAAGCAGCACACATTGCCGCTCGATCAGCGTGCTCATTTCCCAGTAAACCGATATGACCAGGAACCCATAACATTTTAATTTTTCCGCCGGGTGTTATAATTATATTCCTTAATTTGTTGATGATGCCTCATCTCGAATTCGAAGGATTCCGAATAGCTTGTAATACAGACAAACTGTCAGTCACAATGACGGTTTTGAATTTGTTTTTATGGGCGTCAAGGATAGCTCTGACTTCGGCTGTGAAAGTTGAAGTACTTTCGTGAAATGTGTGATTGAGAAGACCCCGTCCTGAAGCATCTACCACGGCACAGGCAGGAGGCAGACCAGAAGATTTTGAGCCGTCTGTGTATAAAAGATTCCAACCGGTACTCTCCAGTACTTGGGTTTGTTCAGCTATTGGATTCCTGAAGACGTAATTTGGAGTATCTTCTTTCTTGTACATAGACAGCGAGATGTCAAAAGAGCAGTCTTTCAAAATCCATGGGTGCTTAACACCAAGTTAGCGGAAAAATTTTAAGTGAATGTCCGATTCCTTTGCGAGATAAAAACAATAGTCAATTGCAGATGGTGACTTTGGAATTTTCTTCGCAATAATAATCTTTCTCACGTCATCACCGAGAATAGATTTGTTTGAATTAACAAGCTTGGGGACCATTTTAGCTTTTAATTCATAAAGTCTACTTTCTAAAGTTGGGAGACTAGTTTGAATTATAATATTATTTATGGGCGCCGTCCGAAATGCATAACAACTTGCTCTGAGGGCTTGTTGATAAACCAGTTTAAGAATGTTGATATTAGATTTGCTGCTATTGCCATAAATTATCAAAGCGTAGTTAATCTTGCTTAAAACAAGCATTTTGGTAAGATCGAATTTTTTAACCGAAGACAGTGTGTTTTCCAACGATAATTGTTGGAAAACGTGAGCCCGAGAATATGGAGCATCTGCACGTCTAGTAAGTCGTTAATATGCATCACTCGTTCCTGCATCACCATATTATATAGGTCCAGTAATTTCTTTTTACTTGAATTAGACATAGCACTGACCATTTGGTACGAGATGCGGTCTAGACCAGGTGTCCTCTCCTTCAAATTCAAATTGAAGAGACAACTGGCAACTTCTAAGGTAGATATGCAATTTTCCAGGGACATGGCACATCTGCCAATATTATTTGAACGAAAATTTGGGAGTCCTTTCATTTTCGATGAAAGCACTGGAGAAGTTGCTGTCAGAGGAGTATTCGTACCGCACTTTTCCAAAGTAATTAGAAATCTCATCTGCTTCAGTTAAAGTTCCATTGGAAGTGCAGATGGCAGAGATTTCGTTCAGATTCGAAGTGCCATTAAGTCCGTTGATTTTGTTCCAGACAACTTTCATTGAAACTGACAACTTTCTGTGAATTCCTTTCGAAAAAAGTTCGAAACTAAGTGCCTTTGATTTTCGTAATTCCTTAATAGAGCATTGGCCTTTTTCATAATAACAAATGATCATGATCAGGACATCTCTTAAAGCAGTGCCATAGCACCATTTTATGTTTCCTCAATAATGAAACCGTGTTGTTCCACCAGGGAAGCCTAGCTCGTTTAAAAAAGCTGTTGGATTGGGGAATAGAGAGATGAGCAGCCGTGCGAATCGCTTTTGACATAATAGCAGCATCATGGTTGCAGTTCCCGTTAAAAGGTTTTGGATTCAGATATGACTCGGCCTGTTGGGAGTAATTGGTGCAATCCGCTTCATCTAGGAGGAACGTGGCCTGTTTTGCTGGAGTAACGGATTACTTTGAAAGGTTGGAAAGTGATCACTATTATGTAGATCATCAGAAATAGAATACCAAAGGAAGAAGTGATGGAGAGTAACATATTAAATCAATATGTGAAAAGGTCTGATGAGTTAAAAAGTGCGATGGTGTTCCATCATTTAAAATGCAGAGGTTGCTTTGAATGAAGGCCTTTTCTAAAACAATACCACAAGTGTTGTTCACTGTTGAGCCCCAGATAGTACTCCAGCTATTAAAGTCGCCGCATATAATTAATGGTAGGGGAGGTACGGAGAATAAATTGTAGAGTTCTTGCTGAGAAAACCGTTGTGAAGGTGGGGTATAGAGTGAAAGCACTGTAAATTTTACGTTTAAGATTATTAGTATCGCTACGGCTTGTATGTTTGAGCTAAAATTTATGCGTTTGTGAGGCATACTTGATTTTATAAAAACCCTAACTCCTTGTTTAGAATATGAATTTTGATCAGCATTCGTGAAGTATCCAGTATATGATTTGAGTGGAATAGGATTAAAAGAGCTTCCACAATGGGTCTCTTGGAGGGATATAAAGGTTGGATTAAAATCATTTATGAATGAACGGAGTTCATCAAAATTATTAATAAGTTCTTTAATGTTCCATCGTAGAATTTTAAAAACTTTATTTAATTGTAGTGACATGGAAACGGAGTGGTAGGAGGGTTAAGTTTCCATGCCATCGTGTCCGTCGGGAAGGTCCCTATAGGAATTTTGCGAAACTAATTTGTTGTTACCAGGAGAATAACCTGTACTTAGGTGGCTGCGTACATTTGAAGTGCAACGAGTGAATAATTTGAAATTGAAGGTTGATTAAGGGATGAAAGATTGAATTCATTATAACTTGTAATTTGTTGACTAGAGTTGAGAGTTGGTGATTCTGGGGAATTTAGTTTATTAGATTTAGGTGTTGTCGTTTTAATTTTTTTAATATTTGGGGTTGCTTTGATTTTTTCAATATTATCTTTGGCAGGTGATGGAACTGGTTTCGCAATATGATTTTTGATTGATGGTAGAATAAGTTTTTCATAGGAAGGAGTTGGAGGTAAAGGTTTATCATGCACGATTTGCGAGGCAACGGCAGCGAAGGTATTTCTAATCTATCTTTTGCTAATTCTTTGCGCTCCAGATGGATTTATTTCCCGGTATTTGCGACGTGCTTCGCCCATGCTATAGTAATTTTCTGTTTTGATTTTTAGAATTTCGCGCATTTGTATAAAACGTTGGCATTGTTTGTCTAACGCCGAGTGTTGCTCATTGCAGTTTATGCAGAAACTATGTGTACAGCTTTCAGCATGTGGAAGAAGACCACAGTTAGCACATGATGTAGCACTGGTGCACAGTTTTGCCGTATGACCCGGGCGTTTGCAGTTTTTGCACCTCATGGGATTAGGAATGTAGAGTTCCACTGTACATTTATACCACGCCACATCAACTGTTCGCTGTAATCGGTAGCGATCAAAAGTCAAACTAATGCTTCCTGTAGGAGAGCAAGTTTTTCCGTCGTTATTTAGTTTGGTGAATTTATAGACTGCTGTCACTCCATTTCGCGAACAATTTAATCTTCCGGGACATGCGTTAAGCAAGGGTATAAATTACCCCTCTAACCGAGTTCAGTTTTTCATGCAGTTTACCGGAAATAGCACATAAATCAGGTAATGATTTCGACTTTGTGAGCTTTTCGATTGCGCGCGGGTTCCCAGCGAGGACAAGTAAATTCCCATCGAGTAGAATCGAAATAGAATCTTTGTATCTTGTAATGTTATCTAGGGCTTTTTTTATTGCAAAAGGGCTGATTTGAGAAATTGTTACGATAGCATCAGTTGAAGGAATAACGATATATTTTTTGTCACTGATTGGCAACACCGGAAAGTTGGAATTTTTAATATTTTTTCTTTGGGGGGATGAAATCTATTCGAGTTTTTATCTGGCGGCCCCGGGGTCATTATGCCTTGTGGTTGTCTATTATTTAGTTATTTGTGATATAACCACTCACTTGAAAAGTTTTGGGAACTGCTGACGATAATGTTTTTCATTTTTTTTTTGATTTTTTTTATTTTTATTATTATATTTGGAGGAAACGCGCACGGTATCCGCGACAATCCGTTTTAGCAAGAAACACTGAAGAGGCGCGAGCTGAATACACAAAAACACCTAAATAATAAAAAAATTGCAGACGAAAAGGAAACACGCACTACTCAGAACACAAGTCGACACCTCAAATAGTAACAAACGTGTATATAAAAGTAACCGTTTACGATTATAAGCATATATGCACATGCAATTAATTGAGGATTTTGTAAATTGTAATTAATAATAATAAATACTTACAATACGTTTTTCGAAATTTTTATTTTTTTATTTTGGTACATGTGTAATCAACATACCTTGACACTATCAGTCCTTTTGAATTTTTAGTTTCCTTTTGACAAATATGAAATGTTTTGGTGTGCTTGGTTTTCTCTTGCCATCGAAAAAAAAGGATTAAAAATCTACCTTAAAGTTTGTGTGCAAAATAAAATTAATTGCTCCAACTCACTTAAAATGTTGGCTATGATGTTTGGCGATCCTAGGCTGAGCAAAAGAAATCTTTATAATTGCACAAGTACAATTTCTTCATAGAAGGGCGAGAAGACGGTAATGACGATGCCCACCCCGGACGGCCCAGTAGTTCAACAACCGCTGAAAAGGTTGGCGCAGTAAAGAAAATTGTTACGGAGAATCGTTACTGAGGATTTCGGTATATCAGTGCGCTTATGCCGTGCAATTTTTTTGGCACAAAATGGGTTGGCCATGAAATGTGTGACAGCGAAGTTTCTTCCGAAATTGCTAAATTTTGACCAAACGAACCGTCGCATTGTTTGAACAAAAGCAACACAGTAATCATGTGCACCACATGCATCGGACTTGTCCCCTGCGACTTTTTGAAGTTCCCAAAACTGAAAAGAGAAACGAAAAGCGGAGTTTTGCTACGATTAAAGGCCTCATCTCTAAAAGATGTCAAGGTCATACCAAAAGCGCATATCAGAAATGTCAAGTATCGAAAGCGAATCAACTTGGAGGATATATTAACGAATATATAAATAAAGAAAAATAAAAAGCTGCCTTTTTGCTGAGCTACTATGTAATATACGTTTCAATTAACAATTGTTTTAAATTTTAAAGTCACGTTAAAACATTAGCAATTATTGAATATCTTCTTTTGTACAATATAGTTGTATCTTAAAATTAAAAAAGTTATGAAAGTTTCTGTACATAAAACGTATATTTTAAGCGCTGGATGACAAACGTCAATTTCGACTATAATATATAATTCCGCTTCGCTTTATCTGAACATAAATAAGCCATTAGTTTTCATATCCAAACACAAAGAAACGTAGATTTTTATACATTTATGTGTTTCCACTTTGAACAGGCGGTATAAGATCCGAAGCGTATCAATTATGACGCAGGATTAAGTTAAGGATCAAGTATAGACATGCTCTGTGGATACAAAATGGTTACGAGCATTAATTAACCAAGTAGTGTTCCAAATAGCCAATCGCCATATAAATGCGTTTTTGATTTTAAATCAAATTGACCGATTTTAGTTGAAATAGGTACGTGCGAAACGTTGGTAGGTTTAGCGGTAAAAAGACACTTAACACAGTTAGCAACCTGATCAAAACCGTGGCGATCCCGCAATGATTTTGGATCAAATTGACCGATTTTAGGTGAAATAGGTACGTGAGTGAATAGGTACGTTGGTAAGTCCAGCGCTGGAAAGACACTTAAGACAATTCATAAAATTTGCAAACAGGTTCTTCAGTCAATGTACGCATTTACATCCACATACTGTTCCCTAATACAATTTTTCAATGCCTTCCAGTGTATAGCATATTTTTTTGAACCGATTATTTAATTACGTGTTCATTTATTTATTATCAACATGCCTAACAAACTTAATTGATTTTTTGTACTATGATTGTATGATGAACTTCTCCTGATAAAACTGTTGTTGGATGTTCCAATCATTCGCATTAATAAAATAAATATAATATAATAAATATGTGAACAACTGATATTAATCAATACTAATCAATACATTTCCTTTAATTTACCTTACCTTGCCGTCTTCGCCTAAGCTTTGCGTTTTTACGGCTAAAAGTATATTTTTGTTAATTTGCAATTTCTACGTTTAAAGGAGATTAGGGCGTATCTGGAAAGTTTGCTATATTGCTTCTCTTTATCCTTAGTGAAGGAAACAATTTACGCATTTTTATAGAATAGAAAGAAATTCTTTTAAGTTGAATAGTTTGCTTCTTTTCCTAAAATTTAAATTAAGTTCAGAACTAAATGACCTTTTTTATCTTTTTAGTTTTCTGGATGACTTGGATCGATTAGGCGCTAAAGATTACCAACCAACAGAACAAGATATACTACGCACTCGAGTCAAAACTACCGGTATCGTCGAAGTGCACTTTTCCTTTAAAAATTTGAATTTCAAGTAAGTTTAATTTGAGTATGTACAATGTTTAAGTATTCTTTTATGAATAACTCTGAGTGTTGTGAATAAGCTTAGAGAACGTTACAAAGATAGGACCCCATAATTTTTCAGCAATTGCCCGCAAATATAAAAAATTTTAAAATATTAATTAAAATTTTACCCGAAATGTTCTGATAATCTGAATTGAGCAAATGTAAGTAGCACGTTTTGTACTTTAAATTTACCTGTTATGAACATTCTGTTATTTATAACTTGGGTTGTATATTGTAATTTATGGCACACTTTCCTATGCCAATTACCGGTTACCGGTAACCTGTCTCTTTGCAAGTGTAATTCTCAGTTCATTTCATCTTTAATAGCAAAAGTATTGGTGCCAACCATCTTATGTCAAGGTGACCGCGACGTGATAAAAATATTTAAAAAAAAATGGGGAAAATTTCTGTGATTAATCAAAAGTGCTTAACATATTAAAGGCTCGGTTTATGTGTTAACTGAGACAAACTCATTGTCTGTGTCGTGATTAATATTTTCGTTGCAGATAAATGCGTCGAGATCTCCTTACAATCGAAACACGGAAATTCTTCAACTTCTCTATAAGCTGTCGTTCTGGTAACCATAACAAATTGTCAGCATAGTGTCAGTTCCAATGCAAGCACCTGAAATATTCCGGGAAATGTGCGGTTAGCAGACCCTTTATTTCGCAGCGCAAGCGATGGAGACATTCTAATTGGCGCTGACCTATTCTTTCGTTTGGTGGACCTTCGTCGAATTCGCTTAAGCACAAATTTACCCGCCCTGAGAAAATACTGGACAGATGAATTTTCTACTTCAAATTTATAATTGGATAAGCACTCTCTCTTCCTCTCTCTCTCTCCATCTATCTATATATTTTTCTGGGAAGAATGACGATATCATTTGCGAGCAAACACACAATAATTCATCTTGATTCACATTTTATAAATCTGCCCAAAGTAAAAGAAGGTGAGGGCTCGGAAATTCTTTTGAATGTGCTCTTCGTTATTTTATAGGCTTGAAACGACAACAGAACAAATATCGAGACCGAAAAACACAATACACAACTTTTACAAAGGAGCACATAGAATATGTAACCCCTACGTCGTTGTGTGCATACACAAGATAGCACAGCGACATAATTGAGAGTCGGTTTTGAAGATTCAGCGGAAACCTGGCCAGGTTTTTCATTAAACGATATACCGGTTCCGCAATTCAACATAATTTTTTCAAAATTATCTATATGGCATCGTTGGAAGAAACAACGATCATGACGACATTAAAACGTACACCTACAAAACCTTTGTTAAAAGTTTCTAATGAACAAAGCTTAATTGTAGAAGCAATGTTTCTGTTTGCCTTTAAGGCTTCATAGTCTGCTGCGAAATGTGCCTGCTGTAGACTGAGAATTCCTACCCACTCTCTAATCGAATGACGTCAGGGGACCAGCTTTCATCTCTTTATTTAATGCAAGTTTTGGAATCGTAAACATATCCAGATATACGTTGTATCTTTCCAAATGAATTGGGGCACTTACTGTCTCCTACCAGTTATATAGTGGATAGTTTTAAGGTGGCTTGTGTACATATTGTTACGGAAATCCCAAATTCAATTCATTCCAAATAATTGATTTTCCCAAATAATAAATTCCCGAGAGAGAAAAAACCCACGTGCACATTCGCGGCGTGTCATGCAGCTGCCGTCCGAGGAAAACGACTAGCGGAAAAGCAGGTTAACGGATTAAAAATGAAGCCATAAACTTAGGTTATAGCAATATGCTTGTAAAAATGTATATAAATAGACTATTTGCGAAAGGCAGGCAACCGGACGAGAACATTTGAGTCGAAAAAGAATATTAGAGTTGAGAACTCGAGAGTATTGCCAAAGTAAAATGTAAGTGATCCTACCCTTAAAGAAATTGATTGTAACTAAAGAATGTTGAAGTGAAAACGTGCAAGTGCATTTATTTTAAAAAGAACATCCACGATCTAGTGATGCGAACCGTATCCGAAAAAAGCGAATTTCGTCACATGCTGTAGCCGTTATTTTAACATGCATAAGGTTTCGGTCGTTTTAACAAATGAAATGCTATTGTTCATTACACTTGCAAAAAAATCAATCGAAATTTTATGGGGTCTTTAAATTCGCATTTTCTGTCGTTTTCGGTTTTGCAAATGTAAATAGAGTTTCCCATCAAACAGTCGACAAGATATTTCAACTTACTTAAAAAATGTTTGTTTTTTTGTTGTTGTTTGTTGTCATGGTCTAAAATCAACAAAATTTTTTTGATAAATTGTGAAAATTGCAATTAACTAGCACTTAATCATTTAAATTTCTCTTAATTAATTGTGGTGCTTGGTTTTTATAAACCGCACTGAGTGCTCTCTTGCTTTTGTTTATAAGTATGTTTCGTCTTTTTCTCTTGTCTTTTGTGGCTTCGCTTGCGTGAGTGGCTTTATTAACATTGTTAGTCATAATTACAGGTTTTAACATTAGTTATTAATGTCAATCTTTGCTTAACAAATTTTCTAATTTTTTTCCCTGATGTATGCTACTGCTTATGTCACATAATTTCGATCAATACAAGACAATATTGAAGGAGTGCATTTACTTGAAATGTTCAGCTGCTTTTGACTAAGGTAAAGGATCAAAAAGTAATGTGGTCTGTATCCGTCCCCTCCTACTTTACATAAAACTTCTCATAAATGTCACACCCTAGCTGCTCCTTTACTCTATTTTCCTTCCACTAAGCCGAAGTCTCAAACAAAAATAAGAAGTCTTTATCTCCATCTAGCTTTTCTGGTGCAACAAGATGCATGTACAAGTAGAATCATTCTGCCCTTTCTCACGATTCTTACTAGCCCTTCTTGACATCTAATAACACGACAACTAATATAGCGATCTTTTAACGGGTGTACCACCGCGAAAAGTAGTATTTCTAATTTGCAATGAATCAGAGTTTGGTTTTCACAGAAACCTGACTGAAGTCTAATCTGCACTCGTCGGAGCTGTTTCTCAACATGTTGCATGTTTTCAAGAAAGGTCGTTCAGATAATATTCAGCTGAAATTTATAACCACCCGTGTGAAAATAAAAGCGCAAACGCAGATGTTTCTACTTCAAAAACATGCGTTCGATATTCATGACGTTGCGAGAAAGAAAAAAATAAAAGTAGTATTTAATGCAACGGAAAGCGGTATTTAACGTAGTAATAAGAACTATGGCCACAGCGAGCATTGGGAAGGTTCATCTAATAAAACAGTAAAGATATCTTCCTTATTTCCTAAAGGTAAATGTTAGTACGAGAGATTTGTTGTATGTTGGGGTTGTGACTTGGTGACCCACCTGAAGTATGCAGGCTTTAATGGAAGGCGTGATGCCCTGCTTGTAGAAATCTGATCATTGATATTTAGAAGCTTTTCTAATGCATAGTTGACTTTAAAAATTATGTTTGCTAAAAATGCACCCCGGCATTTTTTAGGTTGTTAAGCGCGCGCACGAGGCGAACTGGCAGTGAGAGATAGTGTTTTATTGTAGTTTTTTGGGTTTTTGGCTTTTTCGGTAGGGGAGAGGGAGGAGAGCAATAGATAATGAAGAAGGTAGGTTTTTTTGGTCTTTTGACTGTGAAAGGAAAAGTAAAATTGTATGAGCTACAACATGCAAAAGTTTATGTGAATCTGTTCTTAAATTATATTCTCCAAAAAGGGAAGCTATGAAAAACAAATATTTCTCAAATTAAGGGAAGCCTTACGGACTAAATAAAAAGGGGTCGGTGCGTTGTATGTACGAGTGATGTGTGCACATTGTTACAAAGTAGAAAAATTAGAACGCTCTAATTGCAATCACATCATAAGTCCTAAAGGGGTTACTTCATTGGGATATAAATTGACTCCTTTAAGAATTCATTTAGCTTGAAATCTTTATTTAAAACTAAACATATCAAAAGTGAATGAGAGGATGATGCTTTGCAACTGTAAAGTTCTAAAGAAAAGAATTGGTGTGAGAAAGTTTCCTCATAAAATTGTTGGAATTTGATAATATCCGAATAAACAACAACAACAACTAACCAATGAACTAAACACGTTAAGCGGTCGTAAAAGTTTTCCAAAAACGAAGTAAAGTTCCTTATTGTTTACATACACCAGTAGATCTGACGGCGCTTTATAACGCTTTCATAAATAAAGAAAATCATCACATTATATGCTATAAATTCGACGAATTCGGCAAAGGTTACCAGTAGCAAACTGAGGTAAATATCTCTTATTAAATAAATGAACTCTTAGTAGCGTATATTGCGGATGGAATTATATCCTTGTTAATTTTGCATCTTTTGTATTTATTTAAAATTCTATTTGCTGGAAGTGACGCCATATGACGCCAATTGATTTTGATCCCTCCTTTCTATTATCTAATGATGATTAGAAAGTATAATAAAAGCATGTAAGTGCGGCCACCTACTGTATTTATATTAAACGATTTATGTATAACAATTTGCTTTATTATATATAAAAGTTTGTGTATTTATATCCATGATCGTGAATTAAATCTTTACGATTAAATAAATTTAGCGAAAACATTGGAATAGATGGCCCGGCCGCACAAGGGATGCCCGTTCGGTAGGTTAAGTTATGTCCGTCTGCGTGTTCGCTAAAAGGTGACCTGCTATTCTTCTAGTTGTAACAGCGTGAAAAGTGTCAATGAGCCAAAAATATATAACTCCTTCCGGATCTCACGAACTAGCTAGTTCAGCAAAGGCACGTCCAATGGTCTCATAAGTCCCCAATCTTCCTAAAGGGGCGCCTTCGAATGGCCCTAAAGTTTAATACATTTAATAGTTTTCTACAGACAGACAGGAAGAATATAGACACGTCACACTGTTCAAACAAAGATTCAAAAACATAAATAAGGAATTTTTGGACCTCGCTGACAAGTTTATTGATTTTGAACATTAGAAAACGGAGAACAAATAACCAAGCTATAGCTATCGGATCTGCACCTACAAAAATTATAAAAGTCGAAAGCGATGATATTAAAATGGATTGCAATGATGGTATACATTTTATGGCTTCAGTGGTAGAAAATCGTCAGACAGCCTCGCCAGAGAATTTAACCGATGAAGCCATACTGCCGATAGAAACAGTAAAAATTAAATTGGAAAAACCTGATTATAGTGAACAACAATATCATATGGTTAACGGAATATCTATGTCGGCTTATAGTGGAAATAATGCTGAGAATGAAGATAATAAGCTCGATATATTAAATCGAGATTATCAAGAACAAGAACATTACGAAGCTCCTCTTAGTTTATCATTGCTAGTGCCTGAAGTGAAAATGGAACCTGACATAAAAATTGAACCGGATGTGTATATAAAAAATGAAATAATGTATGTTCACAACGACGATAAGGAGGGAGAAGAACCCGACGATAACGCCATTATACCTGAAGCTAATCTACCACCTTTTAACAATGTAAACCCACAATATAGTCTTTTAAATACTACTTCTGTTGATAGTGTTTATGATCCGGAACGACCTTATAAATGTACAGTATATCCCAAATATTTTAAACGTCAAGATGATCTCAATCGACATATGCGGGTGCATACCGGTGAAAAACCATTTAAATGTAACGAATGTGACAAAGGTTTTAAGCGTAGCGATCATCTTAAGAAACACTTGAATACGCACATCGGGCTAAGATGAGTTTTGCGTGGCATCGACGACGGTGATAAGATAGTAACGAAGCGTAAGATGGCGATTGGAATCTAAAACAAGGGATGAAAAGATTTCAATATCGTAATTGAAATAAAATAGTCTCGCTGTCGAAGTCTTTCACCACCATTTCCAGAAACTTGTACATGTTTTATATTTAAAAAAAAAAAAATAAAAGAAAGGCAAATTCGATTTTTTTTTCTTTTTCTCTTCATTATATATTAAATTTTGTAATATGTTTAATGCTAAGAGCTAAGGCTGTTTTCAAAATATAATTTATTTACTACTCAAGCAAGTAAGGCTTTTCTTAGGTAATGTTTTTCAATTCCTTTACAGAAATGAATAAATTATATGAAATTTTTTTATTTTTTTTCTAATTTTACTTTAATTCGTAGCGTTGTGTATCTATTCTTGATATATTATTACTATTATAATTAGTATGGGCTTAATATAATAAAAAGAAAAACAAGAATTTGCATTCAATAAATTCAAGTAATCCCGAAAAAGATATGGTAAGCATAAAATAGATCTGCCTGATGACGGCGGGACTGAAATGTTGGATTAAAGTCCAAGGGACTCCTTGACGTCAAAGAGTGACGTTCCGTCTTGGCTACGCCTTTAGTTCCTTGTAAGTGAGCTTCATCGATTGGGACTCCAACAATTATTGTTGATGCGATACGTAACTTCGGCAATGGGCATACTGATGTTACGTGATTAAAAACGGTATGGTTCTGCCACCATCAGCCCTGCTGCAGAGAAGTTGTAGGAATCTAACCTGGATGCACCTACATTGATAGAACATTCAATTCTGGATGGAGATCTAAAAGGTTCATCCACACCTTTATCGGCACTTAAACCAAAGCAAAGGGTGTCGCTTTTATGCAGCAGTTCAACATCAACCATTTATGAATACCACGTAAATGCTATCAACAACCTGGTAGCACGTACCAAACCGGAAGACTCCATTTTTGTCTTTCGAGATTTTAACACATGGAGAATCACTACTATCTGCCACTTGTGACAAATGTTATTTGAGTGAATGATAAATTAAACAATGATCTTCTATCTTTTGGTTTGAAGACAAATATCACGTCTCAATTGAAGCATTGACGAAGCATGTGAGGTCGTAGGAAATACCCCAACAGTTTAGTTTTAAGCACACTAATTACGAGCAATTGAATTATTTGCTATCCATAGAGAGAGTGTTTCAGGAACGGCTTGGTAAATTTTTACATATGGTCTCGATAAAGTGATTGAATTATTTTGTGATATACTTGATGATTATTTTTCTATTCTAATTTTCTATTTTTCTAAAGAGTACCATAATAACAAGTTTAGCTCGCCATGGTTTAACAGAAAATTAAAATAAAGTAAAAAAAACAAGATTTATAATCTCTACGGGTGCTCAAGTTGACTATTGACAATGCAAAATTTATGATTGTCCGTCCAGAGTAAACTGTGCTATTGCAACTACTTGCACGTGGTGAAGCATAATTTAAGAAAAGATCCTAACCCTTATCCTTCGTCCAAGATGTTAAGCAACATTGAATATGCACATGATAGCGAAATAGAAAATTTATTTCCTGACTTTTTTCAATCGGTATACGTTTACAACAATACCACCAATATAAGCCCAGTTAAAAACATCAGACTTCCGTACAACGGCAACATAACCTTGGTTTGGCTCGATATATATTATTGGCTAAATATATTGACTAAACATTGACTGATCTGCTTTTTCTTTGGTTACTTTCGATTGTAGTGGGAAAAATCAATTAACATTTCGTTTTTCAAGGATGGTCGTAACATGAATATTTCTAATTAGCAGGGTATTTCTAAGCTCCATTCTCAAGTTATTTGAGAAAATAATAACTGGTAAATTGAGAGGTTTATGAAAAATGGATCCACTACTTCCAACTTCCAACTTACTCGAACTCATTACGTTAATAAATGAAGCTTTCATAGATCGGAAACAAACTGATGTAATTCACACCGATTTCAGCAAGGCGTTTGATAAGGTCAATGCATTCAGTAAATCGTATGAAATCAATAGACCAGATTCTATTACTAATGTTGTAGTTCTGTTTTTCAATGCACACATTAGTACCGAGCGATCGCGACTGGTGTTGGCCAAAAGAAAATATTGAGTTGTCAGCGTGTGATTTTGTTGGCCTGTCTGCCCGTGTGTCGGACAGTTTCTACGGACGCATTACAAGTGCTAATGGGTGCTCCCCCTTTGGACCTGGAGGCAATGCGAATTTCCACTGCTTTCAGGATAAGAAGGGGGTTGCCGTTACTGCCGACTGATGGGTTTAATAATGATGAAGTAGAGAGGTTGAACTTCAGGGAGCGTAATACGCTTTTAAAGGAGCGTGTCCGTGCCTATTGGGAAAACAGTTCAAAAGGCAGAGCAACTTTTGAGTTTATCCGTGATGTCTCGTTTGCAGAAAACCATCCGGATTTTAGCTTTAGGCTTCATCTGGGGTTTCTGCTTACGGGCCACGGATCGCTTAATGCATTCCTGCATAAAAGAGGTCTGTCGGGAACTGTGGCTTGCCTATGCGGCATGTCCGAAGATTGGTTGCACGTTTTGTGTGTATGCTCCAGGTACTCGGATCTCAGAGACTTGGGAGCAATGGGTATTCGACAGACGAATGGGAACTTTGATCTCAGTCTCGCCCTCTCTACTTCTGAGACGGTGGCAGCTTTGGGCGCGTTTGCCTCGCAGGTTTTCATCAGACGCACCGTCGAGAGACGTGATCTGGACAACTCTGTCTGATCCTCTTCCGTGCTCCTCTGTACGGTGACAATGACTGAATGACAGGGGGTTAGGAGCTGCATGGAGCTCTTAAGTTCTGCCAGAGGCTTTCTCTTTCTGATTGGTGATGTGGGGAAATCCGTTTCCAAGTTTTCCCTACATCGCTATTGGATTAAACTCGGTCTTAGGACTCGGTCTTCGGATTCTGTTCCTCAACAATTTGCTCTAAGAGGTTGAGACAGGCCTCGCTCCGCCCAGTGAGAATACTATGCCCATGCGCATAGTATAGACTGGTTTTTTCTACTTCGAATGACTATCTCATGCCGAGTTCGGGTCTTATGGGACCTAGAAAGTCCGACCGGAGACTTTTTAAAATTTTTCTATAATTCTTTTCTCTTAATTCTGGTACCACGGATGTCAGGAGCCCCCAAAGCATTTCTTCTAGGTAGCTTTGGCCTGACAAAGGGAACGGCCCATAGCGGGAGTTACGTGGTGGCTGTGGTTAGCCCAAAAATCGCGGGAAGAGCTTCTGCTCGGTGTGGAGTTGCATTGCAACCGGGTGCCTTACCCACAGAAAGGCAGAGGTTTTAGATAGTGCCTCGCCCTCACCAGAGGGGAGATGCGACCATAACGTATCTCGTCTGGTACTCGAGGACCTGATCTTCCTCATGCCAGCGTGTGCGCCGACTTCGGCACCGTATGTTGCGAGGATTATTAGCCTCGGGGTGTTCGAGTGTTTCACACTCCGTGTGCCATCTGGCACCGTGGGGTTAAACCGTCACGGTAGTGTACCCACGTTAAACCCTCAGAGACATCTGCACACATTAGTATTCCGTTAATAAGGCAAAAAGCACACTACCTGGTTGCTATATATGTCGCTAGTGGTGCCTACTCTGGATTACTGTTCGATTATCTGGAATTCATAACATGATCTGATCAGTATACTGTTTTAGTGATTCAGTTTGTAATATCTGAACACATTCCTATCATAAACACTTTGTTTCAAATCGATCATTGCGTGTGAACCGTTTCGAAGGACTTGAACATGCGTTGCAGCCTATTGAGAGTCTTTTTTTTTTTCAAATACGATAGGAGATACAAAAGACTTTAGGATTTTTCGTTGTTCTTTAGGATTTTCACCCATTCTGGAAAAGTCACGAAATCTTTGCATTTCTTGAGATCTGTTGCGCAGATCCACCGCAATCATACAGAAATTTGTCGTATCCGCGGACTGTTGAGACACAGTTTAACACGTGGGCCCTGTCTCAACAGTTTAACACTTATCCGTAACTTATTTAACAAATTTTACTATTGTTATTTTTTTTTTTTTTTATTATTAATTGGTATGAATTAAATTGAAAGTCTTTTAAAGCAAAAATTTTCTATTCGCAATTTAAAAAGATATTTATTCAAAAATTGTAAACGCCAAATTTTTATTTTTTTTTCTCCAATTTTAATAACTAATCACTACTAACTCAAAACAGAACTGTCTCGATTGACCAAAAAAAAATCCAATCACAAAAAACAATCCCCTACTCATTTTCCTACGTCCTACTTCAACATCTAAAAAATCCATTGCTTTTTTCAATAAAATATATGATCGAAATCTTTTTTAGTTCAACCTTAGTTTCCTGATATAGATGTACGCCTTTTAGTTTATCTGAGAATCCATGTCATCCATCAATTTGTCTATTCGCCTATTCTTTCAAGGCAAGCATGATGATTTCCGAAAATTGGTCATATTCACAATTTCAATTTTTGAAGGCAATATTTTATTGCTTACAACTCACCTCCGAGCCCTCGTCCGTTTCGATTACACAACCCTGCCCTCGAAACATTTGCCCGCCATTGTTTAAGAAAAGAGTTAAATGCCATGATCTCCTCTGACTGACTTTGTGGTGTTACCGCAAAAATATTTAATCTTTCTCTGAAAACAAGGGTTTTCCCTTTGTACTAGAAGAGTAGCTCCCTTATTCCTGTTCACAAAAGTGGAAGCAGCTGGCTCGAAAACTGTTCATCGATTCAACTGATCGTAACAGCGGTCAATTACAGGTAACTATATTTCAATAATAATTGGTAAAGAAAGTGTTCATTTTGGCTTTACCTGAAGATAAAATAATATTAAAGAATTCCTACATGTTTCTGGATTCTGTCGATTGGTGAAAAGGCCACGCAAGAGGAAAAAATATTGGTTGGAAAGTGCAGACGTGTACACGGAATCGTAGAAAAAATGGCTCTTTGGCTTATTTTGGCCAACGAAATGGATGACTGACAACTGGCATCAATATTTAATCCATACTATTAGTAATCCAAATGATAAAGCGATAAATTAAATTTCCTTTTAAATTGTTTACGGCCGTAAGAAATGAAAAATGTGTTTTAAAGAAAGTAACTTAGCTGTCAAATGTTCGTTGATTATTGATAATCCTGCTGAATATGTGGTTGCTTTGGTGAGTGAGAAGATGAGCACAGCCTTGATGTGGAATTAAAATGTAAATACTGGGCGTTCAAATACCCATGCTTGTCTTATTTTTGTTAATATTGCCTTTGGATTGATATGTTCGTTGGTACGCAATGGCCAGAAAACAAATTGCAATTGGAATAACTGCCAAAAGGATAATTTTTACATTGGTTTGAGCAATAACCTTTTTCTTATGTTCCGGTATTGTATCTTAGTTATTCCATTCTTCAGGGATTATATTTATATAGACCTAGCGCAAATTTGTGTCGACTTTACGTTTCTCTGTGTCGTAGCAACAAACGCTTTAAATTTATTTTGTTAAAAGACATATTTTTACAGACTTTTTGATGTTGGGGGACAACGATCCGAACGAAAGAAATGGATCCATTGCTTCGAAGATGTTACAGCGATTATATTTTGTGTCGCTATGTCCGAATATGATCAAGTTTTGCATGAGGATGAAACCACAGTAAGTTAACAACATATTTATTTTTAAAATTGATATATATTTATTCTTTTCAGAATCGGATGCAAGAATCGTTAAAATTATTTGATTCGATTTGCAACAATAAATGGTTTACGGATACTTCAATTATATTATTCTTAAATAAAAAAGATTTGTTTGAGGAGAAAATACGCAAGAGCCCTTTAACAATTTGTTTCCCAGAGTATACAGGTAAAATGCCCAGTGAACGCCAACAGATATTAAATAGGTTTAAGCATAAAAGTTTATATAGTTCCTTGTTACTTGAAATCAGAATAACTTTTTGCAAAAGACATTATGAATCATACTAGAGAAAAACGAAAATATTGAAAATCCTTTTTTTATACAAATCCGTTCAAAAAAATGTCAAGCTCCATTTTCGTAGCAAAAATACATTTGTTTTTTGTTAAAGTATGTAAAGTGTTCGAAGTGTTTGAAAAAAATAAAGCAATCTTTCGGTTTAAGCGGGGATTTTGCCAACAAACTAAAGCATGGAAAAGAAATGGAATTTTTCATATGTTGTAAACATGATATGTTAAAAATAAATATCATGTCATAAACGGTTTAAATACTGCTTTACTAATTTGGCGAATTATTTATTCAAAAATGTTTCGATCGATCAACTGACAAATCTACAATTAGTAAAATCGCGATTGTTTATTTCTTATGTGTTTTGTATTTAAAAAAAACTTTGTATATTTTATTTCACTTGGAAAGGCGGTCAAGAGTACGGGGAAGCTGCAGCTTACATCCAAGCCCAATTTGAAGCGAAAAACAAGTCAACCTCAAAAGAAATTTACTGCCACATGACGTGCGCCACAGACACCAATAATATACAATTCGTATTTGATGCCGTTACCGATGTGATTATTGCTAATAACCTCAGAGGATGCGGTCTTTATTAAATTTTTTTTTATCATTGGAAAGAACAAAACTGAAAACAAAGCAGGCAAAAAATTAATATAAATATTAAAAATTTTTTTAATAGCCGCCATAGTGCAGTAGCAACAATATTGAAAATAACAGCAACAGTCATAGGAATAACAACTAATTAATGGTAAGGAAAAGTGTTTATTAAAAACAACAACAGAAGAAAAAACCCACCATTTCAAGATAAAAGGAAGACATTTCAATACAAATTTATGGCTAAAAAGCAGCTACTTAGCATATAACATACAGAATTCAAAAATGTGTCCCTGTGCAAGAAAAAAAAAGCCAATTTAAAAAAGAATTTGCATCAAAATTCGTTTTATATAGGTTTCCTTGTATTTTTCTTTTATTGAACAAGAATATCAATCGCAGTTTATTTTTTGTTCTCTGTTTTCTAAGCCTTTTTTGTTTACAATTGAAAGTTTAACAAAACTCGCCTATAATTTAGCATTTAAATTAGTTTCAATTTTTAAACCGACATTTTTTAAAGAAGTCTGTGCGCATTTCTATTTTTTCTTAAGTGTCGTTGCAAACTTTTTGTTATTTATATTGCTATTACACATTAACCGCAAACATTCTTTAGTCAAACTCAAGCAAACCATACGTTCGTATGTGTACACTTCTATTTAAATATGTGTATTTGTTTATGTACGTTATGTGCTGCTGTACAGTAACTCATAAGTAGCGAGCCTCTACTTTATGTTCGTTTACTACTACTTTAAATTCTTATAAGTTATTTCCTTTTTTATATAAAAAAATTATACTTTATAGCTCAAAATATTCTTATGTATCATTATTCACCTCTTCCTAATTTTTCTATTCTGTTTCAACGGCGGAAAACATTTTCAAAATCGTCGGTAAAGTTTGATATTGGTGTGCTCACAAAATTACGTAAATTCCGAACTGGTAGTTTAAAAACAATGTCTGTGTTCGGAAGTCCCCACGCTACATAATTTTTATATATTTCAAATTCTTCTGATTGCGTTTAGTTTTTGCCCACCTGTCATGAATATCCTTTATTGTTCTTTACTTTATATCTAACAATGCGTACTTACATTTTTCTCCAATATTTTTATTAAAAAACTTGAGAAGTAAATTTTTTAAATTAAAAGAAGAAATATATGAACAAACTACGTTTCTATTTTCTACTATTCGTATAGATAAGTTCCTTTCTTTCTTTTCTTTTATCTTTCCACGAATTTTTTATAAAATTTGATATGTCTAATATATTTGGATTTAGAAAAGAGGTCTGCTTTAGTGAACTTTTTTGTTCACTATACTCACACATGAGTTTATTTTAAAATAGCAAAGTAAATTATAGTGCGTGAAGTTAAAATCCTGCGTCCGGCTCTTTAGAAAATGGCTTCGGCGAAAATCAGGTGAAGAATACTGCAGTGAAGAAAAAATCGATTGGTGAATTGAGAAATAATAAAAAAGAAATCACTTATTTGCTATTCACTATTTCGAATATCTAAAATACGCCAACTTCGTCGGTCCATTGTATTACCCAGATATATAAATCAGGAAACACTTAATATATTCTTGCTATTGATTGTAATGAAATTCTTGCTATTGATTGTAATGAAATTCTAAAACCGTATCTATCCTTATAGCTGACAAAATGAACGAATAATATGTTGAAAATACTCTAGATACCATTCATTTATTTATCCGTCTAAAATTCGCCCAAAATATTTGCTAAATTATGTAAAAAATTCAGTGCGTAAGTGATTCCTTTCAACACCTTGCCGATCAGCACAGTGTTTTCCCAATGACGGGAAAACCTTTTCACTTGTTCGCAAGCTACAGCGTATTTCGGGAAATTGATTTTGGTACTGACGATAAAAATTCCACTTCTTTAAGACGTAATTATGCGAATATTGGAAATTAAGTAAAAATCATAGTACAAAGTTTATTCAATTTAGATGCGCACTCAGTTCTTCATAAAGTTTACTGAAGATATGAAAGAACAGTAATTCGTGGCTTGTGAAAGCGAGAAGTTTTCTTACCCTTTTTTGTCTTTCTGTCTCATTTTTCTTGTATCTTGTAAGCATAAAATGCGTAAACGTCTAAAAAAGCACAAAACGTATAACTTAAACACAATCCTATTTAGAATTTATGTATGTAACTATGTATTTATGTATATGAACCTCGTATGTAACTTTGATTGTACGTAGTAAATTTTTTTTATCTGTCTCAACATAAAGCGAAAGGCATTTAAACGATTATTTTATGGTATTTTTTAGTTATTTCTTTTTAAAAATATATTTTTAATATTTTTTATACGTTTTCTGAATTATAAAAAATAAAAACTAATTTCTTAATTTATATTGCTTCAAAGAACTTAAAAAACAATATATATATACAAAAAATCGAAAAAAACGATTTGATGAAGAAGGAAAATATAATTAAATATAAACCAGAACGATTCTTCTTATATGCCACTTACAATGACGAAACGTGTAAAATTGCTGCGATATCTTTTTGATATTTTTATTCAACTTTATTTATGTTCTGTTTAGTTTTCTTAAAGAAAGTTGCACATTCACATAATTTGCATTTAAGAATATATAATAAATTTATCAAGAATAAATAACACAAACATTAATACGTTTCTGTTCATTATAATTTATCATACAAAAAAGAAGGAAAGCGTAAGTCGCTAATGCGAAGGACAACTGCGAAAAGCAAAATGAAAAATTTGACTAAAAAAATAAGTAAATAATGAAAAATAAAAACCAAATAATTTTCCTATACACTCTCTTTTTACAAACTTATCATACCAAAAAACACGCATTTCTCATTAATATTAATTATATTTAAAAAAAAAAAAAACAAGATCAACGTGACCATTTTTACAAAAACAAAATAATAATAATGAATTGAAAATAGAAAAATCATTAAAAAACAAGTCTAAAATTTATAAAAAGTATAAAATATGGTATAAAGTCTATTAAAACACAATAATAAAATTATGAATTGTAATTATATCGCATATGAGAAACTAAAGATTACATTAAAAATCCACACATTTTAATAATATGTTTACATTTATATAAGTTTAAAATACAAAATTTATGGATTTTGTGACATTTGAAAATGATTTAAGCGCAGTTTTCTTATAAAGCGCTTTATCACAGAATTTATTATAATCTAAAGAAAATTCTTTAAAATTATGATTATACTAAAAAATCATACACTTTGAGAATTAATTCATCCGTTATTAGTTTTTTGACAAATAACTATTAAAAAGAAATTAATTTACTTAGAGGGTTATCCATTCATAAAAAAAAGTAAAAGATAAAAACGAGAATAATTTTTTTTTCAGCTCCATACAATAACAAATCTATTGATTATTAATAAAAACAAAAATTGCTATAAACAAAGATTACATTATTATATTTAATTTTTTGGTTATGAAAAGTGAAAAGTTTCCACCCGCAAATTTTAATATCCGTCCACCATGATCTTTAATATTTTCATCTCCTTTAAAAAGGTCATGAATTCATTTCTTGAATTCATAAAAGATGTACAGGCAATTGTTTCGAATGGGGCGAGCATTGGGTCCACCCTCAGTATAACGTGTTATCTTCATAAGTTGTTATAAGAAAAAATATTTCAATTTTTAAAATTTCATAACAAAAATAACTACTGAATCTTAATATGATAAAAACGTATAGTTTTCAAATATTGCGCGATAAAATTTGATATAAAATTAAGTCTATATTTTGGATTCCACGCCATATAAGGGTTCCAATGAAAAATAACATTTTACATGTGAAAAGCTCTAATTTTTAATATTTTGTGATGAAAATTTGTCCTTAGTAGGTCAACCACAAGGAGTACGGATTACGTAGATCTATATATTAGACCGAATCATAAAAACAAAAGTTCTATATATACCCTGTGGTCTGTTATGATGGAAAGCACTGAAAAATATGACTTTTTCTACATAAAATAACGGTTTTCCATTTAATATTATTGAGTTATTCAGCTTATATTGCCGCTAATCTTCCGAGGCTTATGGTAATGCTGGTCTATCGTATCCGCATTAAATCTCGCAATATGTTACCAACCAGTGGTATTATTTCGTTTGGTATTTGTAGATACGCTGTATTGTTCCTACTTTGTAAAACCTGATTTTTAAAATGAGTATAATATATTGCGTGATTTATCTGTTTTTTTGTCTTGGATATAATCAATTTTTTTCTTAATTGAGAACAATTGAATTTGTTGTTCTTTTTAAAAAATAAATATTCTAAAATAAATCCCTTATCCGCACAGACTCCTGCGCTTTTTCCTTGTTAGTCTCATCATGTTGCCTGGATTTCTTCCGTAATCATATCCCCTAGCAAGACTCCTGTTAACTGTGTTGCTGCCCAGATAGCATTTGTAATTTCTCATATATATTATATATTCTGACGCCTATACGCTAGCGTTTCAATTAAGGCATCAATGTAGCTAACGAGTCTTTCAAAAGGCATCATATTCTTTGCTACTCGGGAAACGGTTGTCCAAGTCGTGGATGTGCCTGTGTGTGTGTGCCTGTTGGAGAATTTTGTATTCTTTCGCTTATTTCAAAACGCCGGGGTGAGCCCCAGTGCTTACTGGTAAGCTGGTTTTTCTTAATGAGAAGTCGTTTTCCAGGTTTCTTAACGAACCCCATGGTGCAGGCAGGCGAGTTGCCGCTAGCCACGTGAGATTAACGTTCGATGCCAGGTTCAGCTTCCTGCACCATGTTATGACCAAGAGCACTCTTCCCAGACTTGGCAGATTTTAACGCAGACAATGAACGTCATTAGCTTGAAAGCCGTTTTGAAAGTGTATCACCCATATCTACCCATTATCCCTTTAACGTTAAGCGTGTACGTCGTCGGGTATATCGTATTCAGGATTTACTAGTCTCGGTGTTGATGCTTACCCGTAGTCTTATATCACATATCGTCGTCGCCTTGCCATTTTGGTTATGGGAGTGAGGAGCACTTATAGAAAGGATGGCGCCTACTCTCCTGTGGCCGAAAATTCGCAGGGTTGTGTGCACTTTTCAGTTGCACTCCTGCTCCGCCGCTCTTTGCCGGGGACTGCTTATTGATTATTCGCAGTTAACCTTCATACGTACGCAGGGGCACGTACAGAACGGTCAACTTTCACCACCTATGACTCCCACAATAACGTGAACTCTCACACAAACATTGCTTGTACCACCTTCTTCCGAGGGGCCAGCGTTAGGTGTTACTTCACGGAGGCTGGTTGCGTTTAGTGCGCTTCGTATGTTGGGAATTCAGTGAAACACACTATTGGGTCTCATCCCCTCTGCTGACTTTCTAAGCACCGTAGTTTTTGGAGCACTTTCCTTATAAACTTGTGAGTGGTGCTGCAGGCTGTTGCCTATTATCAGCTGAAATACCTCCTTGAATTCTACATGAGATCTACCGTTCGCAAATCCTTTGCATGTGGAGGATGGCGTGCTCTACATATTCCTCGCTTTCTACCCATTCCAAGCAGTTTGCATCAACGATGACCAATCGCAACTGAGTGGTATAATAATTTACATCGCCAAGTAGCCTTTCGGTCTTTTGCGTTGTGTTTGGGATGAGAACGAACGTCCAATTTCATTTTGTTGTTCTTTCTTCGGCGATGGCCATATCCTCACCGACACTAGCCCCTCCTCTTTTTTCGTGGCTCTTTGGGAGGCGGCCATTCTTGCAACGCCGTTCATGGAGGCGTTTCATTTCACCTGCCAAAATATCGATTGGCACGCCGCCTGCGAAAACACTGTTCAGAATCCGCAAATTTGCCTTAGCGCGCTTAGTGCCAAATTTCGGCGCACTGATTTTACGGTGAACGTTTATTAGCACCACCTCGCACCAGCTTCACTACATGCTTTATGGCGTCTGTTGTAGATCGTCATCTCTTGAGTCTGCATTGGCTATCAGAGAGCACCTCTTTCTTCGGCGACACAAAGCAGGCGTTCGTATTCGATCCTTCCCAATACTTTGCTCATTGTGTCTAGCACGCAGATGGGTTGACATAACGACGGCTTGTTCGGCGGTTTGCTACCCTTCGGAATGAAGACCACGTTGTGCATCTTCCATTTGTCGGGGAAGATTCTCTTGTTTACTCTAAGTATATATATTTCATTTAATTATGAGTCAGTTCATTTTGAGTTCAGTTTAAGTATATACATTTCATCTTATTTGTATTCGACTCAGTTTAAATATCCACCTTTATTCAATATCTCATTTTTGTCTTGCACATTCATGTTTGGTTGAATGTGCATTCATTAATGTTCATTTGTTCATGCACTTGCATTTGCACATCCATGTTGTGTGTTGATCTGTTTGGCATAAATGACCATAAACAACGATATCACAAAATTACACAATCCAGACCTTGAAGTGTGTCGTCGTTGGTTACATTAATTTGCTTATGTTGCATTTTTATGACACACTTCAAGTTCTTCATTTCTCTGGAGTAAAGAAACGCAAAAATGCCAGTGCATCATTTTTATGTATTCATTTATTACACTATAATTCTAAGTTAGTTTATAAGAATTATAATTTATATAGTCACTATTTATCAATAAAATTCGTTTTTGTGAAACACATTGGCCGGTATTTTTTGTTATCTTAGTGGTTTCTTCCAGTTCCAAGTGCTGGAAGAGTCAAATAAAAGAGTTGGTACGACCAGCTGAATCATTTGGTCGGCTACTATCAACTAATTAGGTTTCTCGTTCACCGTTTTGTCGTTCGAATATACAGTGCAAAACACTTTGTGACGTGATTGGCACGTCTTACCTCTTTTTTTGTTTAGTATCCATTTCGGACACGTTAACAAATAAATCTCAAACAACAACATAAACATTTGGGTAAGCCCGACGTGATCACAATTCACGCAGGCTGCCGCATACAACAACACCTCTCTTCTTTGTTTCTTTGTTTCTCTCAAATATTTGCGGAAAACGCTCTTATCGCTCCCCATTTCTCCTGGTCGTGCAGCATTATTGTCACGATATGGTTAAGGAAAGGAAGCTTCCCAATCTTTGTCTATAGTCTCTGTCGTTTGTCGTATTTTTCGGACAGGCTAAGAACGTATGTTCAGCGTCCTGGATGCAATTACAAGAACTACAAAATGGTTTCTGCTCAAATTAGCACATATGCAAATGCGCTCGGACACACCGATAACCGCTTAGTAACTGGGTTATGTAGCAATCTCACCATGCCGTTTATTAAACTAAGCTTGTAGGTCTGGTATGGATCGATGTGTTTATATGCCTGTGTTCGCCCTACTTCAGTGACTCTCCCATCTCTATACTAAATGAATGTTTGTTCACCTTTCAGCCTCGCCAGATCGCTTGTTCTGCAATTTGAATTGGTAGGTATTGCTACGCCGGCGCGTTGGCTTCACGCTGCTTCGTCTAATATCGTGCAATATAGGAAGTAAACTCTTAAGGCAGAGAGTCAATATTCTGCTTTACGGCCTTTTCATTATGCCGGCACGTGATCGGTCGATCGTGACTCCTAGATATTTTATGGCGTGTTGGGAGCATATTGATGACTGATGATGATAATGTGATCTTTTCATACTTATTTTTTGAAATTATTAGTACCATCTCTCTTTTCTCTTTGGCTATGTTTAAATGCATTGCGTGTACTCTTGACAATTTCGGTCCCGTTATTTGCAAGGGTGGAGATTTCCTCTAGAATCTTTGCTACGGCGGTTCCCATATTATCGGCAAAGCTGTAACCATAATATGTGCCCCGATGACGGAGCTGTGGCCCCGTGTTGAGCGCCGCCTTAAACAGGCGTGTGTGTGTCTATCAGACACAGTTGTATATAACACACAAACGTTACGAACGTTACAAAAATTGTATTAACCAATGTAGGAGTATGTCAACCTATGTCCTCAAGTACTCAAAGCTATTATCTCAATAAATTTTATGGCAATCTTGGAGTGCCAATATAAGAGGAATGGAGGCCTATGAGCCATGCGCTGAGGTAGTTAGTTCATGAGATGTGTGTATATACTTGCTTACGGACGCTCCTAAGACGGTTAAAACCAGAAGAAATTTCACTCTTGCCCCTCATTGAATATGCGGACAGACGAGACCCTGAAATACTGAACGGGGATGTGCCCCTAGGGCCTTTCAACACTCGCCCTGTTGGTCTCCCTTCGGCTCCAAAAAATGTGTTGGAGACCTTGAGGTTGGGTCTGAAGACCCTTTTAATCTACTTTCCTCTATTTATAAAAAAAGAGTAACAAGCAATAATATAAAATACTTTAAGAATATATATGTGTTTAAAGCAACCAAAAATAAATTCTGCGCCCCTTCGTGTTTATAGGACCTGCACGTTTCAAATTGACAAATGGGGCTTTTGCAGCCAGATAACTTTTTATGTTATCGATAGAGGTGTCAGGCGCCAGTATTGACACGAATATCGCCTTTCTAGGGGGCACAGCCAGAAAACAGATTTCATCCCTACCAGAAATAATAGGATTTTCAGATAGAAAGTTTTAATTTGCCGACAATATAGCGGGGTGGCGACACTTACACGAGCAGCCTGTGCGACCTGCCCACCACGGTGGCTAGGAAATCCCCCCGAACGTCCATAGGGAGAAGCAGGATTGTGATTTTTATTAATATTTGTTGGGGGTGTACATAGAGTAGCCTCAATGGCACCATTAGGAGCCATTTCGGCATAGCTAGATTACTTCCCATTTTATTTGAAACTTTGTTATAATTAGGAGTCTTCGTAACAATACCGGAAACGCTAACGTTCCTCACAGACAAGGACGAAAGACGAATCGACGAATCAGATTTAGGTGTTGGCGGAGGTGAAATGTTGCACGCAACATTACGAGTCCATCTTGTATCGCGGAGAAGAAATATGCTGAAGGTAACGACACTCATGAACATTACCTTGATTTTCTCAAACTTCAAACACAAAGAAGCGAAATTCTTGGTCATTTCGGAGAACACAAAACTTTGCTTCCGCGAATAGCCTGTAAAAGTCAATATCCCGTTTCCTACAGTCGGGACGTGACTAGCGTACACGCTTCGAAGGATCAAAGACTACTTCTGCCGCACGGCCGTTAATACCTTCAAAAGCGAGATCGACAAAAGCGTTCGCACAACCAAGTGTCATAAGCCACTCCATTTCGACAATGTCACACTCAAAAACAATTCCTAAATGAATAACACAATGATCATAAACTAGATGTTCCAATACCGGATAACGAATTAGTCGAACTTCTGACAGAGAATTTACGTTTCAAAGTCCGCGGAAAACTAATTCAGTTTGAAATTGCAACGTTTGAGATAGTTTGTTCTAAGGCATGAACTTTGACATGAATAAATAAAGAGTCCTGAATTCTCAAGACTCAATATTCACAATGTTTCGAAAATTGAAGGGGACAAGCTAAATGACGATATGGTCGACGAAACTAAAATATTGACTTGTTGGAATTTCTCAAGGACTGGTTGTGGAAGCCCGAATATCTCAAAACCAATGTAGCCTAAATGTAGCAAATGTCCAAAAACTTGTTTGATAGCTCTCTTAGTCAACCGAGGCCACCAAAGACGCATCAATTTTAACACGACATGCCTCAGTTCAAACTATTACCACAAAGAGCTTGAAAATTCCATTGAATGGTCAGTCCAATTAGACAATCATGATAGTGATGAGTGCGCCCGGGATTCTCAAACCTTCTCATCTCCGATTACTTTAAAATAAAAAAGCCGACGTCAGAATTTTTAATAAAACTTTGTCTATTCCTGCGATTTACCTATACGATCCACCACTTGGTTACGTCGCTGCTGCATCTCCGTTCTTCCTGATGTTTGCCGAAATGACTTACGACCGTTTATATCCGTCTAGTTGTTTGGTCAAGATGTAGTCGGACTACTTGATACTGGTGCATACGTTTCGTGTTTTGCCTTCGATTACGCGAAAAGGTTTCCCCAAGAAAATAACTATCTTTGCAAAAGGTTTGTTGTATCTTAGTAGTGGCTGATGGCAGCAAACATGCATAACCATGCTATAACCGCCGACGTCACTTTTAGGGGTAAAACTAATCCTATTATCTTTGTAATTATTCCATTTCTTCAAAAAATTTGGGTTTAGAAATCCATTTCGTTCGCCCCCTTGATGTCGCCAAACACCACTGTTGCGAAACACTAAACACATCCTTGCTTCTTAGTTCTAACGAACTATCGCATAATGTTACCGACCACAAGTTGAGTGTAGAGCAAGCTAAAAAGTTGAGAGGTTCTATCCCATCCTACAAAATTGAAGAATTGGGCAGTACTTCACTAATTTCTCATACCGGTAAACTTATATATATAAAACAGAAACTTTTCACTGCATCACTTGCAGTAGAAATGCTTCTGTTTGCCGAGCTCGATAGAAAGCTCGCTCTAGGAGATATAGAGGAATTTCAATGTCCTTGGACGTCACCTGGTACATTAGTTATTTAGTTAGATTATGTTTAAATGCCCAAAAAATAAACAGAGTTACGGCTTATCATTGATTGATGAGATATTGAGTAGATTACCAAAGGCTGAATATATCACAAGCCTTGATCTAAAAGATGCGTTTTGGCAAAGATCATTAAATGAAAACTTTACTGTGCCTGGTCCGCCATTATACCAATTTGTTACAATGCCGTTTGGCTGGTGCAACGCATCCCAAACATCCCCTTTTAAGGACAAGTTGCTCATCTATGTTATAAAGTTTTTGTTTGCTTAGATGTATTGCTATTTATATCTGACTCTTTTAATGAACATCTCCAAACATTCTCTGAGATAGCTTTGTGCACATCGAAAGCCAACTTAACTATTAATATTGAAAAGAGTTAGTTCTCGCAAAAACAAGTGAAATACATAGGGTATATATATATAGGTCATGACACTATCCAAACAGTCCCTGACATAGTTCAGGGTATTCGTGAAGATTTTTTTGCCTCTTTGGCTAATAAAAGGTTTCGAGCCTATGTGGCGGAGCATGAGTATAGAGTTATTACAGATCACGCTTCTCTCAAATAGTTAATGTCGCAAAAGAATCTCCACGGTTGAATGGCTGAGTGGTAATCATTTAATTTGCAGGGCTTGGACTACTCAATTAAGCGTCGAAGAGGTAATCAACACGTTGCGCCTAATACGTTGTTCTGTGTTCATTCCGAAGATCTCGAAGAAATTAATAGTTTACACATGGATGAGTGGTTTTTAGAAGATTTCACCCACTCCATCGAAATTGATTTGATTTCTGAAGCGTTCCGATGACAGAAATATTGTAACGTTTGCGGGCTTCCGTCGGTCGGCTTTGTCCCTGTTCTTCAGAAAAAGAGTAGCATATCCATAATAACGGAGTTCCGTTAAGTATAATTCTCAGCTCGCCTTATGTAGAAAGAGAGAATTATGAAAAGAGAAGAAAGTCCGAAGTCCGTCTTTATAGCATTAGGGAACTTTTTTTGAGATAAAATGAGAGCTAGAGAGAGTGCGAAAAAGAGTTCAGGAGTGCAAGTGTTTAAAGTTGGAAGAAAACTAATTATTATGGATTGAAGTAATTATTACGGTTCGTTAGAAAAGAATAGAGTATGTAAATTCAGTTAAATAACTATGGATACACAGGTATGAATATGTCGGCAATAAATGGCATAAAATCAAAAAAAGTGCCTGAACAATAAAACTAATAAGCGCTAATAATAAACACATGTACATAACATATATATGAATTCAATGCAATTTATTAATTTTAGTTTTAACCGCGTGTTTTAACGAGACATGTAACTAAAATACATTTGGAATCGAATTGATTCGGAAAAGAATAGAAAGAAAAATAAGAGGGAAAAATATTTTAATGCAAACAAGGAATTTTAAGGATTAAAAACAAAAAGTTAAAGTTCCGTACAAAGTGCAAAATAATCTTCATATTTTCAATTGTTCCATTACGCTACAGTGCTAGTCAATACACTAATCAATATACTAGTTTGTGGCGATGTTTATTATGAGTTCGCATCATTACTTATCAATCGTACCGTTGGCATTGGGACATCACAAAAACCTTCTTCTTACCAATATTTGGTAGGGAAAAGAGGCTTGAACGCTGTCTGCGAAGGGAGATTATCATCGAGCTGAGAGTCCCAAGAATCATATTGATTTTTTTCTTTTTGCGGAATGATATTTTATGGGTTACGAGATGGAAAGTATTGATAGAGTGCCAGCATTTTTCACAATCGAGTCATCGAGTAATTGCACCGTAGTTGAGGTGTTTGGGTTTGCTTTAGATTTTCTTATACATTGATATTTATGTAGCTTTTATGTTAATGGCTATTATTTGCTTGTTTCTTTGCGTATATGATTAAGCAAATATAAATATCGCTGAAACTAGTTTTATGTGTCAAAATAAGAGAAAAAAAAACAGAAACAAAAAAAAATGAGTTAAAACACAAATTATGTATTAATAGAAATTAAATATTTTCTTTATTGATAAATTACAAAAAAAAAAAAAAAAATGATAGGTTCCCTACAGGTTCCGTGAAGACGGTTCCGTGTCCCCATAGGAAAGTGACCGTGGGTATTGACTAATTGACAAAACAACGGTACTAAGGGACAACGAGACTCGCAGACAGATTTAGTTATTCTGTGACTTCAAAATTTCCTTTCTTTTTGATATGATGTATATCTATGGAAAGAGAAAGGAAAAAAGAAGCGGGAAGAAAAAAGGAAGGAATGTGAATGTAGCTGAGCTAACCGGCCAGCGAAACACACAAGCCCAACTTCTACTTACACATTACAATATGTATCGTTAAGGAAACGATTGGAAGCTCAATTGAAACGTATACCTGACATTTACAAGCGAAGCGAATGTGCTACGGAAGATGCAGTTCAGGAACAAGATTCGTAGCAATTATGAGTTTTATCAGATTCACCAATGATTTAATTAAATATGCTGATGAGCTGATTGACTGTTCATTGAGGCGTAGCGAAAACCGTCTATCGCTTAAAAACGTTTTTCTATTGGCCGAAAACGGTTAAGCAAATTTGAGAATGTATTTCCACCTGTGATTTCTGTAAGATGAAAGCGCCAAATTAAATACTTAGGCAACCTATGGGCCAATTAACAATTTCTGTTCGACTTTTTCAAAGATTATATCTCGATTTATTAGATCCTTACTCTAGATCGTCTTCTGGCCATGTTGGCATAATTATTCTTCTCGATCATTTCGCGAAATTTCACTTTGTCGAACTTATCAAAAAGCTTAATGTTTAAAGTATAGTTACATTTCTAGAAAAGGGTGCATTTAACATTGTTGTTGTACCTGAGTCAACTACGACTGACAATTCAAGCCATCCATGTGCAAGTCCTTAGGAGTGAAAGAGGAAACCGGTCTGTTGTAACAGTCATCAGAGCTTACATTAAACCCTCTCAATGAGACTGGGGTGAAAAGTAATCATTACTTGTACGCTCATGCGAACGCAGGCTTTTCTCCTCGCTATCTTTTGCTTGGATAAAACCGTATACATATTACGAAATCTCGATCTTTTACAAGCTTCCTTCTCTTTTTTTAAGGACTGACGAGAAGTGTAACCATTGTACGGGCCGCTACGTTGATGTTCCCAAGTTGGTGAGCCGCTTTTTGTGGAACCAGGTATTTGTGTCTATCAGACCTACTTTTATGTAACCACACTTTTATACCAATTTTATTTAACCAATATACATACAAAGCAATAAATGGCGTTTTGTTTTTAATAGATTATCCATATTTTGTTTGTTTGCTTATGTCGCAAATCTATGCTACTTGCTCTTTTTCTTTGATAACTCATCTTTTTATTATTCACACATGCAATTATCGTTCTAAACGATCTTGATTTTACAAAATTTGTGTGGAACACACGCCAAGCAAAATGTTAATCGTTCTTAAGTACTTTATTATTATTATTATTATAATTATTATTATATAAATTTAGCCAGAGAATAAATTCTAAGACCAAAGTCTTAAAGCACTTAAGGGCTTTCGGCTTTATTTTTATTAGTATTATTATTTTATTTTATTTATTTTTTATTTTACATACAAGAAACTCGACTTAACAAATAACAGTCGAGTTCAATTGACTTTTAAAGCAAAACTTATATTAATTAATATTAAAACTGAGTATAAGTAAAAATAAAACAAAGAAGGAAAAAAAGAAAAAAAAGCATGTACGCTACTAGTATAGAGCCACAATTACAGCCAGTACAGGACCAAATTGCAAATGAACCCCTAAGCTGTCGCAAACATGCGTAAGCTTGGCAACCGACAATAGTTAACATCAATTAATTTTCGAATCATAATGACTTTTTAGGGTTGAAAACTACTTTAAGTACAACATTGGTAAATCTCATGTATTAAGCAATTGCTTTAATGGGTCTTTAAGGAGTCCGATAATGAGAATAGGTGATAGACGTTATTTAGGTTCTTGCAAACAACTCTGCGCGGGTTAAATAGCTCATAATTATATTTACACTGACTAAGCTTAACCAAGATTAAGTGCCTAGAGAAGCGGTTAGAGACTAAAGCTAATTTCACCAAGTAATGAAGGCGAGTCAATAGCACCATTTATTACTTTGATTAGAAAGGAAACGCCAAGAAGCAATCTACGTTTCTCAAGAGATGGTAAGGACAACAGAAGCAACCTATTTTCATAAAGAGGCAGAGAGGCAATCGGATCCCAACCCAAATTCCTAATGGCAAACAGCAAAATTGCTTTTGAACAGATTCAATTGAATCTACATAGCACCTATATGGAGGAGACCACACAACAGAGGCATACTCGGGTATAGGTCTAACCAAACACATGTACAGCTTTTTTGAAATGTAAGGATCATCAAGCTCCTTGGACCACCTTTTTATGAAACCAAGCGCGGACCAAGCTTTGCTTAACGAGAGCTCAATATGCAGGTTGAAACGTAACCTATGGTCAAATAGAACGCCTAAATCTGTAATCGAATCGACGTCCTCCAATTTATGCAAACTTTTGAAACACAGAGTAATGAATGACTTTCTTCTTAAGAAAGAAAGCTTCTTACATTTACTTAGATTTAGTTTCAGAAGATTCAAAGAGCACCATACAACCAAATTATTCAAGTCACCTTGAAGCTGATGTGATTGCGATTCAACAGAGAAGGAAGAAAACGGTTCTACATGATCAGCATACATTAAGATCTGTCTGGAATTAATCACCGATGGAAGATCGTTAATGTATAATCTAAATAAAATGGAACCTAAGTGGCTTCCTTGAGGTACGCCAGACATAACCGGGAATTCATCCGAGGTGATGAAGCTAAACAAAACCCTGAAAGATCTATGGTGCAGATAAGAGCTTATTCTTTTCACTAAATAGAAAGGAAAGCCAGAGGCTTGGAGTTTAAAAATAAGTAAATTATGGTTAACCATATCAAACGCTTTACTTAAATCAGTGTATATAACATTTGTGCGAGAGCCACTAGAAAACTAGAAAAACTAGAAAGCTTTGACAACATGACAAGTAAACTCTAACAAATTGGTGACCGTGGACCGCCCTTTCCGAAAGCCATGCTGGTGTGGAGAAATATACGAATTAATGGCAAAGGTCAAATGCTGAGTAACAATTCGTTCGAACAACTTGGGCAAGATATTCAACTTGGCTATGCCTCTATAGTTCTCAACAAGTTGTCTACTTCCACTTTCGTGAATGGGGATAAGGAAACTACTCTTCCAACACGAGAGGAAAACACCTAAATTCAAGGACTGAATAAAAATTTTTGAGATAAGATCACATAGCTCGACAGCGCTATTTCGAATATTTTTTGAATAGCATGTTTTTTCTATTCTTGTGATATTTAATTGTTTTATTAAACCAGTTAGTTGAATTTCATGTATAAGTAAGTAAAATACAATAAAATAAAATAAATATAGTATATTGCAAGAGGGATTTAACTGGTACTCAAATGGCCATGCTGCTCTTAATGAAACAGTCAACAAATTCCTGGATAATACAGATCCGCAAGCTAAAAGGTGGAAAGCGATTTCCACTGTCATGACAATTGGTTTTTGAATTGTATATTGTTGAATTGAACTAGCTCTACCATATGTTGAGGTGGTAATCATCCAGCCTGAAGTATCACTATAAGATCGTAATACCAAGGGCAAATTAAGGTCCCCCAACACTAGACCATTTCAACAGGTCGGCCACATCACAAATAAAGGCACCTGTTTTCTTATTAGTGGAAGTGTCTTCGTTTAGACGAACGTAGGATCAAGTTATATGTAAATGTTTATTACCAACTTTCACAAAAATGGCAATAAATTCGACGTCCGGAGGAATTGGAAATTCAAATGAGTAAGATGGAGGTGGGGAATTCCTATCCGGATTCTCTTACTTTGTTAAGGATCCTAGCGACCACAATGGTTTATTTAACAAAAGGGACATGTGAAGCAGAAGGTGCAACACTGCAAGCCACGCTACAAGTTGATATTTTACAGGTTGGTGAAGAAGATAATTGTTGTAAGTAGCGACACTCATCGAACATCGTTTTAATTTTTTCAAAGTTCCCGCACACTATCACGAGTTCTTTACTTATTTGAGAAAAACCATTCGTTGTCTCAGTCGAAAGTTTATAGAAAGGTATGTCCCACATTCTACACTTGGGCCATGACAACTTAATCATTTCGATGGACCCAGGAAAGCGTTCGCAGTACGGCTAGTAATTCTTGAATGTTTTACGTAACAGTAACGCTCACAAAGCCAACACCTGAGCGACGGATCAGATTCAAGGCCTGTTTTGGCTCGACATGGTGCAAATAAACTTGAACTTGAACTTGGCTTGAACTACATATTCATAAAGTGATATTAAAACCTGTGGCTTAACCATTGCATTGACAGCATCGTCTATAGCACGAACTTATTGGCCGACATCATCTACATTGTGTACTTCCCTTTGCAATTCCTGCTGGGCCTAATCCAAAGTAGGTCCCATTTTATAGTTTGCGGACTTTTGCAGTGCCTTTCCTAAACCTGAATATTTATGATTAACTTTGTCTTTTGGCTTTTTTCTCAAAATCGCATATGTTAACGCACGGTAAAAGAATTTAAAAATTTTCAGGATCTAAAAATTACCAATTAATTACTAATTAATTTGTGAGTTTGAAGTAAACAACAACACACAATATAAACAATTTTCTTTTTTTGTTTTGACTGAGTATTTGTTATAATGCTATTTTCCTGTATTGTGCTGTTTGGTGATTTTCTCGTGGTACAATTCGTTCAAAAATGTCAGGCACGGCGAAAGCCTGTATTGCTTTTTCATTCATAAATAGAAAACTGTAGTTTTTGGGCATAAGAGAAAAATACTATTTTTTTAATTATTTATTTCTCTTCTTTTTAACATTCATACATTCATAGACATAAATGTTTCGTTTCTCAAAAACATATGTTATATGAAAAAGATCGTTCTATTTCGCATAGTGCTTGCTTGCTTTCTATTCATGTGCGCTTGTGTGAATGTAACCCTTCTTATAAATTTCTTTTTTTTTTAATCTCTTCTAATATAGCGCCCATTATTTTTGTACAGTGTGCAATTGACCATTAGAACAAGGTAAATTAATTTCCAAATTTCAAACAAGTTTTTAATAGTTTCAGTCAATTTCTTCCTTTAACATTATAAGTGAAATTTATCAGAAAAATTGACAAATTATACACAACTTTGCACGACTTAATAATCTATCTTCCTCGTTTCAAATTAATTTATATTTTACGTTTAGCAATAATTTTCAAAAGTGTTAGTCCTTTTTTTCCTTAAGTTCTTGTTTAAATGTTTTTCTCTGAAGTTAATCACCACTCGCAAGCTGACCAAGAGCCAAGGACCGACCATTTTCTCCATGAAGTTAGGTTTAGCTTTTTTTCTAAACGTCAATCCTCGCTCAATGAGTAAAATTAACAAACTCAATTGTTAAAGGGTTGTACCCAACTACGCTTCGATAGTCGAAAAGTTAATTTGGTGACTATTGAAGAAGCTTATCCTCTTCCTAACATTGAAGGTATCTTAAGCAGATTACCAAAAGTTGATTTTATTATATAAAACTTTTTAGAGTTTGATAACTCCAAGAAAAAAATTTCCATATTTCTTTTAATGGCTCTGAGCCCTTGGATGATATTGAAACCTCTCACCTCTTTTCCACTTCCGTTATGAATAGCTTGGCTATTTAGCTTTATTGAGGTCTAAAGTTATAAAAATCTTGAAGAATAAAGTGGGTGATTTAAACTAAAGGAAGTATATTGGTGTTTACGCATAATTCATTTGGTTTCTTGCAATCAAAAATTGGAGCTCTTGTAAAAGTCTTTCTTTTTTTCTCTTATTGTGTCGAACTAACGGAGAAGTTTTGTTTAATTTGTATTGTGCTTCCCTCTCTATTTAGTGAAATGAATAAGCTCTTATCTGCATAATAGGTCATTCAAGGTTTTGTTTAACTTGATCACCTCTTATGAATTCCCCGTTACATCAGATGTACCTCACGGCAGCCACTTAGGACCGATTTTATTTATTTTATACAATGACCTGCCCTCGGTGATTAAATCCAGCCAGATGTCAATGATCTCAATGGTGACGATAGGAAACTGTTTTCTTCCTTTTCCATAGAATCGCAATCACATCAGCTTCAAATTGACTTAAATAATTTGGTTGCATGGTGCTTGCTGAATTTTATGAAATTAAATCTAAATAAATGTAAGAAGCTTTCTTTCTCAAGAAGGAAGTCATTAATTACTCAGTATTTCATTGACTCGCACAAGTTGGAGCACGTCGATTCGTGCACAGATTTAGGCATTCTATTTGCCTAAAGGTTACGTTTTAACTTGCATATTGATCTCTCGTTAAGCAAAGGTCCGCGCTTGGTTTTGTAAAGAGGTGGGCTGAAGAGCTTGATGATCCCTATATTACGAAAAGACTGTACATGTGTTTTGTTAGACAAATACTTGAATATGCCTCTGTTGTCTTTATTGACTTTATCTTTATCAAGCTTAGTCAATGTAAACACAATTATGAGCTATTTAGCCAGCTCTGAGTTGTTTGCAGAAACCTGAATGATTTCTATCACTTATTCTCATTATCCGACTCTTTAAAGTCTATTAAAGCAACTTTGTTTAATACACGCGATCTACCTATGTCGTATTTAAATTAATTTGCGTTCGTAATATCTCACTTTTTTTTCGAAACCTGTATGATGTTGTTAACGTGTCGGCTGCCAAGCTTATGCATGTTTGCGATGGTTTAAGGGTTCACTTGCCTGCATCTGTTCTTGTTGCGGGTGTGCTTCTGTGCTAGCCGTGTAGATGCTGTTTTTTCTTTTATTCCCCTTTTTTTTATTTATACGTGAATTATTTTTTTTAAGTTACTTTGTTTTTGTTTTTATTACTTTTCTTTTTTCTTTCTTTATATTGTATGCTAGTTTTTAACTCAATTACTATAAGATTTACTCTTAAGTTTTATTTGAATTCGACTGCTAAATTTGTTTACTTGTATTTCATGTATAAGTAATTAAAATAAAAAAAAATAAAATGAAATAAAAGATGTCTTTTGACAGATTCCTCTGGATGTTGAATCTAAGAAAAAGACTACATTCACAGTACCAGGACGACCATTTGACCAATTTGTGGTCATGCCTTTTGGATGACGCAACTCATGAATAAGTAATCCCGAATGAGTTGAAAACACAAGTTTTTCTTTATTTCGATGATTTGTTAATAGTTTCGAACGATTTTGTACATCATATGAAAGCCTTAAAATTAATTGGAAAAGATATATGGTTTAACGATAAGTGAAGAAAAAAGTAAGTATTGCATGGAAAAAATCAAATATTAAGGCCACTTAATTGGAGAAAGGGTAATAACAACTGATCCTGAAGAAATTTCTTCAATACGTGTGCAATTCCAAAATCCTTAAAAGACGTAAGACTATTTTTGGGAATAACTGGTTGGTATCGGCAGTTCATTGAAGATTGTACTGATATTTTTACGCCGCTGTCTGATCTTACAGGAAACAAGCGTAAGTTCCTTTGGACAGTGAAAGCATTCGATGTGTTGAAAACTAAATTAAGGACTGCATTTGTTCTTCGTAATCGGGATTTCTCTAAACCATTCGTACTTGATTCGTACTTCAGGTGTTGGCAGAGTATTGGTACAAATGAATTATGAAGGAGACGAGTTACCCGCGCCCTTAAGGTATGACCAGGTTGTATGATCTTGCGGAAGCAATCGTCTTTACAATGACATATGCAATTGATTTAGAAACTATTTTCGAAATTTCTATGGTACGATCGTTCTTTTTCCTTACATAACTTAACCACATTCTATTAACATCTCTGTTTGCTTCTTTCAAAAAAATTTTAAACCATTATCTTCTGTTATGACTGTTACTTGAAGAATAGCGTTATCCTATTTAGAGGAAATTGGCCATATTCGAAGCCCACCATTGATGATGATTCTATAGTTCCCACACACGCGATTCTCTTCCAAAATAAAAGGAGTGTGCCAATCTGAATTAAGCGCGGAACAGAATGCTTGCATTGGACTTAGTAACGCACGTCGTATAACGTAAAATAAGTTAAGCAAAAAACTTTCGTGCGTCTCTAAAGCAGAATGGTATGGTTAGTGTTTGCTTACTTAAATTATAAAAAGCTACAAAATTAATAAAGTGAAAATTTCTTTCAGAAACGACATTTGAAACTAAAAGAGAACAGAAAAAGAAAAAAGTGCTTCTTTGGAAACATTAGACAATCATAATTATTCCTGATTTATATAAAAATAAATAAGTTTTATAAGTAAACATAGCGGCAAAAGGAAATCGATAGCGACGATTTAATTATTTGCATTATGATAATAGAAAGATATGGGAGCGTTATCGTCTGTTGACCTGTTGATTGTTGACCATTGATTAATTTAAAATGAATGGTCTAACTGTTTGTAAATTTAAGAAGGTATTAACGGAATCTTCGAATTCTGCCAAATGCAGATTGTTCTGACAAACATTTTATAATATTTTCGTTCTTTTACGAACGAACAACACCTTCACACTTGGAGCGTACGGGTCCTAAAGTGACGGTGGCATTATGTGCCATGCGTAGTTTGACAGACACTTAGTCGGCTAGATCTGCCTGAGCTATTCTGCACTATTTTATAGGCGATGCAGCATTTTCGCTATGTGCCAATCCAATGGGGTCTTACCCTAGGATTCGATCATCACAAGACAATGAAACTGTTAATAAAAGGTTATCCCGATCGTTAGCGTTAGCCAAGTTCATCTATTATCTATATAAAAGAAAAAGTTTCATCAATATTTCTTTTAACCCAATTGAAAATTTTGAAATTTATCGTAACTATTGCCGACCACCGCAGAAACCATCTTTCAGAAAAACAACGGCTATAGCCGTTTTAAAAGTAATAATTGGTCGGCTTGCTAACAAAAAACGAAACCTTAATTACGCTTTCAGTACGTTCAAATTCTACAAATATTTTCACGTCATCCTCTGGTGCCTATTGCTTTACAAGACTCTCGCACATTTATAGGGACGTTTAAAGCGCTTGACAAAAATATGAAATCCTTGGGAATTGCGAGGAGTTTCGCAAGATTCGTTTAAGGAAAGCTAAAGAACCCGAGCGTGAGCAAAAACGTGTTTTAGGCTTCGTCCTGCTAAGTGGAGAAAATCTCGTTATTAATGCTGATTTCTGATGGAGGAGAGCGATCAAGAAGTAGTATGATTCTGCACAGAAAAGAAAAATGTGAGAAAGTTGCTTTTGCAAAATTGTCGGAAATTTATAATAAGACAACAGTGACAACACAATATTTACAAGTTTTTTTAATTTTATTTATTAGCTAAAAGTACTTATGTAAAAAGGAAAATAAAATTATCTGTGAAGTGAATCAAATGAAAAACAGGAAAAATTTATAATATTTGAAAAAAAAACGTTAACGAATTATTTCTTGAGCAAACATGTAAGTATTCAGCTTAACTAAAGAAGGGTTTTAAAATGAAAAATTGGAGAATGTTTTAAAACATTTAATAAAATCATTGCTCATTACTAGAAAAGAAACGCGAATATTCATATATACCGAAATTGCAAAAATATAAAATAATTGTGAACGTGTACTTAAAAGGCCTAATCAAAATCTTTCTTACACCATACATTAATTACCGTTGTTTTTATATGCACGTAGGCATCAATTTTCATCATCATAATATAATCGCTGTAATCGCAGGAAACATTTTTTTTTTGTGAACTAACATACAATTACGAACATTTTAAAATAGTTACAATGTATTTTAAAATGGGGCAATTTTTCCTTTACATACGCTAGCTACATACGTCTGTATACGTATTCAATTAACGAAAGAGTGCGGCCGATTTTTGATATACACATGAAAATCATGATAATAATAGATTTTATCTAATGAGCAGTAAGTTCGTGTTACATTTTTTAAATACATTTTTTATATACTATCCAATAAAAGAAAAAGGATAAATAAAATAAAACTATAATATGAAAATGTGCTGTTTTCTTTTGACACTTGTGTGAGGAGAATGTAGGTTCGAGGGGTCTTCGAAAGCAACTTCGGGTCTCCCATAGACATCATAGGGCGAAGGAAATCATTAAACCGGATATAGAAAAGCCCAGGGGCACAAGGGGTTCGGTTGCGTTAGGCAACGTCCTTCGTTAAAGTATGTTCTTTTAGCTACAGAAGTCTAAGAAGTGTGAGCCGAAAATATAGAACCGCTCCGACAGGTCGCGAACTGGCTAACTCAGCAAAAGCACGTACATTGATCTAATACGTCTTTAAGCCTCCTGAAGTGGCACTTTCGAGTTGCCCTAATATATAATACAGCTAACAGCTTTTTATAGACAGACAGTAAGGATATAGAGAGCATCGCTACATCACCTAATAATAATAAAATAACTTCAAATAAATACAGTACTATTCGTGATAAATCAGAGGAAAGTACCCAAAGTGTGTGTTTCAAAATTATTATTATATTGTAATGTACTTTTCTCTTAGAAAAAAAAATATTTAAAAATCGAATTTATTATTAAACTACTTATCAGCATAATTTCGCAAGCTATATTATTTAGCTAACTAATATCACTATTAGCTCACGGCAAAGGACGACAATAATATGTTTCCAAAACACGACTACAACGTTTTACAATTTCAAGTCCTTTCACTGAAATATCCATTGGATCTACTGAACCCAAACCAATCAAGTAAAACATTTCGACAAAAGAACAGTTAATAAATTCCAAAGAGTAATGCGTTATCTTTTGGCCTTTTGTTAATTAATTCGATCCGTTTTTATGGTGAACAAAAATATTCGCTCATTTGTCTTTCGACTTTTCCCACTCACTTACTTCACAAGATATTTTTAATATTTTATTTTAATATTTTCGCTTTGGTTTTTTTTTTTGTTTGTAAATTTGAAAACTTTTATTTTATAATTTTTATTACGTATATGATCCCAAACTCCTTCGAAAAGAAATATTCTGCACGTTTGAACAAAGAAAATTGCAACTGACATGTCTGTCCGGTGACCATCGTTAAAATTTTCGCAAATTTAACGGAGCTTAGAGAGTAAAAAAAGAAATTGTTTACTTCTTATTGCAATGCGTTCGTGTTACAAAACGGATTGAAAAGAATAAGAAAATGATGAGAGATCAACGCAATTTCAAGGAGAAGAGAAATTTTTTTAAAAGACATTGAAATTTCCCTTTTCATTTTTCAATTCATACATGAGCAACGAACTCATTTCTGATTTATATTTGAGTTTGATAAAGAACACAAGCGCTTCATGAAAGATTGAAATCTAGTAAAAAATTACCAAAAGAATAGCAAAAAATTTTTAATAAAAAAGGAAAATTATAAAAATTTAAAAAATAAATAAAAATTTCTATTGTTTGAATAAAGTTAGTTATAAATATAAAAGGGAGATCCAAACTTAGGGGGACAAAAAATAGTAGTGCCTTTGCCATGAGGCGAGGTGAGCCCCACATATTAGTGAAATCCTGAGTTATCTTCTTCCATCCGTGTTCGCAGGATGGAAGGATGAGTATCATGTCTTAGCTAGAGAAAAAAGTAACCCGTTTTTTACAGAATCTACCCTTTCGTAACATCCAGACTTCTACTAAAAGAAAAATTTAGAACATGGGAATTTAAAGTGCTTCATAGACTTATGTGTAATCACACCTATCACCTAAGTATATTTTAAAATGAGTATAGTCTCCTCCACTGATTTTTGTGAAGAATGTAACATTACCGAGTTTGCCGGACATCTCATATTTGAATGCAGGAGATTTGACATCCCCAGACAGTCTTTCAGTATTTTTAGCCTGTACAACAACTTATATGAAATTTTTCGTGCTGGAAACTTTAGGCATTTGAAGCAAGTGACTGCCTTTATCAAATCAGCTGATTTTTCTCTCTAAATTTTCTTTACTTTGTCTACCAACACAGATCGGCTATACTTATGTTTCTCCGGCACTTTTTGCCGGATTATCGACCGTACCTTACGTAGCTCACGTAGCATAAAATCTTGTTTACATAATCAATGCGTTGCTTTTTATGTTACTGGATTATGGGTCTAAATCGATACATACAGGCCTAATCCATTTCCTTCTACAAACAAAAAAAAAATATATATATATATATATATATATACGTCAGTTTGATAAAAATGATAGACGATTATGAATGGCTAGCGATGAGCATAGCATTGTTGTACACTAAATATGACAAATTGCTTTTATGTGGTAAATTGGGCAGTGAGAATACTGCACAACTATTAGATAAGCCCACACGTGTATTTGCATCACAATAAAAGGCGTCAAATTCGTAATTTTTATTTGTAATGCCTTTTTAACTTTTTATTATTACTATCGTTATTATTATGAAGGCATGTATGTATGCATGCGCTATGTCACTATTAAGTATTTAATGAAATTAATTTTTTCCGTTATTAGTTGTTGTAGGAAGCCTAAGTTATTAAAGTGCTAAAACAAATTGCCAGTTTTGCTTAATAATTGCTATTTAAAGTAATTGGGTAATTTTTATTTTAACGAACGCAAAAAAACGTTAATCGACAAAAGTTGAACAGGACAAAAAAGGGTGCTTGATTTTAAACAAAACTGTATATACAGTTTTGTTTGTTAATAATCCAAAGAAAGGCAAATAAGAAAATGCCTTTATAATTCTAAACGAGGAAACCATTGTAATTGCGTAAGAAACGATTTCCTAAGCACAAATAGTGTTCTTATTATTTATACGGGTTTACTAGGATTCTGAAATAATTAGAAAGTATAGTTTATGGATTTTTCAACGGTTATATGATTTTACTTCGTCATACAGAATCGCGACTACGTTTTTAAATAAGGCATGAATCTATATGTTGCAATCTTTGCTCTCTTCGCAGCTATCGCTTTAAATTCTAGATAATAGGTCATTATTATTTATTCATTTCCCTCTTATGACACTGTTAATTCATACCGTGCTCTATCGAAACCGTACTACAAGAATTTTTTTTTATTTATTTAAACCATTACATAATATAAAATATATAAATAAATATTGCAATAATAAAAATTTAAATAAAAATATAATAATAAAAATTTATTCAAACTGCTAATATACGCAAGTGGTTTTATTTAAAAAAACACCCAATTTTTAGGCTTAAATATATATTGAATTAATTTGAGTTGGGAAATGAATAATTTTAACATTTCAAAATAAAATTTTTATAAAAAAGTTAGATATAACTAGGCATATTCCAATTTATATGTTTTTTTTCAGGCTTATCATTTATCATCATCAATTTTATTAATTATTATCTAATTTATTTTTTATTATTATTATTGTATATTTGTATTATGTGTTACTATTTATGTGCTACAAGCACATTTCATTCTAGAAGTTCTCTGAAAACATTTCTTCTGTGCCTTTCCAGAAGTTGCCCAGCCTGCATCGCCCGCACATGCTCGCTAGCGAAAGAAATAATCGAAATTATTATAAATTTCTGGTGGCTAGTGGAAGAAGTAGAGGCTTATCCTAATAAAAGAATATCATCACACAGGGTAGAGACGGTAGACTGCTTTGAAAAGGGAATGTCGTAGCAGGTTTTCTTGTTAGTAAAGGAATATAAAACCGACGACGATTATTTCGGACGGAGTAACTTTCGATTATCTGCGAATGCACTATCTTTCACGGGCAGAGCCTGCGACTGCTCACAGGATATGGAATACAGCGCTACATCCGGTTGAAGTGCTACTTAATGATGAATTCCACAGTGAGACATAAAGAAACGTCGCAGACAGTTTGGTCCTGACCAGCCAACCCGTAGACGTGGATTGTCTAACATATTCTTGGAAGCATACAGAATTTTTCACACCTGTACGAAGGCCCGTACCTCGAAAAAGGAAAAGTGTTCATATATCACTCTGCAACCAAGACTTGCAAAGACGAAGTGGAGTATAGGATTATTTTATTAAGTTGCGTAATACATGTACTGTTAAATAATATTAGCAAAGAGGAAAAACCTGATTACACCTAAGTTTTAATCATATACTTTATGTATGCATTTATATAAATTTTTATTTTATTATTAATATTTTTAATATTTGTATGTCAACATTTAGAAATGAAATGTTATTCGTTTCTAAAGGTATTTAGTTTTTTAAGGAGTTTATCATTTATTAATTATTATTAATTACTATTTAAATTATATCATTTATTTTAATAAAGTGATTGTAGTAATTTTTTATTTTCTATTATATGTTAGCTATAAACTAATTATTAATTTTAAAGTTAGTATTATAAGAGTGGAATTAGCTCTAATCAATTGAAGAACTTTAAAACATTTGCGGTAGATTTGCTGCTGCCGGTTTTGTTCACAACAGTGTAGTAAGTCCAAAGTTTAGCGCATAAACATGTCTTGAACTTATTACAAGTAATGACTTGTGCGAAGTTTTAATTATCGTTATTATTGTATTAATATATTGTTTTTATTACATATCTATATTATTGTATATATTAATTATTATAGTTTTAAACTAAATTAAACAATAGTGTAATAACTTTAAGAATTTCAGGCACTGTAGAGGTTATACATGGTTTTAATTATTATTATTGTTATTATTTTCCGCGCTTTTCCTTAAAAAGAGATGAAATAAATAAATTATAAATATTTCTTCTTCTTTTGCTTTTTGTGTAAGAGACATGATTCGCTGCAATTTCATCACGTATATGGCGACATGACTTGTGAAAATGCATGACTCCATATAAGACCATATGATTTTGATTTCTTTCATTGAACACATCAATGGTGTTTTGGTTATCAAAAACAGCGCACGCAAAAACGTTAAAAGTTTGCTGAAAACTCGCAACACAACCAAATTGAAACAATCTAGTCTATTTTATCGCAGACATGACATGCATTGTTCGTGAAATTGCAATTTTTTGCATCACGGCATGTCCAATGTTGTTTGTTGTTTGGTTTTTCGTAATCAATTACCGTATTCGTAAGCAATTACCATGGTTGTCAACACTATTAGCAAAATTTTATACATCTAAAATTTTATACAACCAAAATTTTATACATCCAAAATTTTATACATCCAAACAGGCGCGTAGCCTGTTTTTTCAATACAGCCGGTACGTTCTCACTTTTAAGATTGTTAATAAACACGATTCCAGGGCAATGATAAGAGTAATTTTCGAGTCCAGCGCTACTTCCTGCATAGCTCTAATGTAAGAAATAAGAATCTTCAAGATTTTAAAAAATATTTTTCTAACGACTAACCTTGTTATACCCGGTGTACATCCAACGGAGCAAAATTTTCCCCGAATTAAAGAGTTGATAATCGATAATTTCGAGTTTTGATCTTGAGTTGAAGTCTTAAACGCCGTAACTGGACCGAACCGTCTAAAATACTTTAACCAATATGTATATAATAGAACTACAATTTAATCAGATATTCTAAGCGACGGTCCCTGTCGCAGCTTTATTAGAATGAAATCCTTGAAATATCATAAAATCATATTTTCTGGGTCTGAAAAAAAAATTTTCTTATTTCCAAGCAGTGCAGAACAAAAAAAAACACCTGCACTAATATTCGCGGCATACAACGACAACAACAAGCATGTGCGCCGCTACACTTGTATTTACTCGGCCATACTTGTTGTTATATTAGCCATTGCAGATGGCAATTAGGTTAAAAAAACGAGGCTTTTTTAGCAACGTCATGCACGTCACAGAGCTGTATATATTGCAGAGTTCACTTTGCTGTATTACAGCGTTGCATATAAAAAATGTTAAATATGTCATCATAGACAAACAAAATGTTCAAATACATAAAATGTTAATATATAACAAAATTTATATAACTTTTACAGATTTTTAAAAAATTTAATAAAATATTTAATAAAATTTTCATTAAAGTATTTATAGGTATACGGATCTAATATTCAGGATTTATGTTTTGTCATTTCGTCATTTGTTTCAACGGTTTGGCTCGGTAAGTCCATTTATTTTTAACTTTAAAATTTGATAAATTTGAATTAAAATATATGATGCTTTGGGCATTTATGAAAAGTAGGCTTGTAAGGAAGGGTGCGCCTTTGCAGGAAATAATGTGCAATTTTGTGTGTATTACACTGTATTATTACAAAAACAATTAGGTAACCATACTAGACGAACTGGCGTAGGTGATCTAATGGCCGGCCCTAACGGACTACGTATTCTTGTTAAACATGTTTTCATTATTTTCGTCAATATCTTTGGCCTCATGTGCTGTGTATGTTGATTTGAAATTTTTGCTTGAAAACCATGGAACTTTTCCGGCTATAATTATCAATGATCTCTGCAATTTTCTTATCCCTTCTTAAGGTAAAGCGTTCCATCACGAACACAGTAATTTTAATCTTAATAATTTCTAAGTAATCTTGTGGCAGGCTTGCGAACAAAATAATAATTTATTTCGCTTTCTGTAAATAGTAGAACTTATATGATTGAGCCGCGGGTGATTATGAGAATCCCATGAAGAATATTTATATTATAACAAATTTCATTTCTAGAAGAATTCTTATGTCAATAGATGTCTATATTTAGCAAATGAAACGACACATTTTTGCATGCGCACTTAACAACACGATGATGATGGTTATAAAAATATTGAATATGATTTTTAAAAAATTATTTAGGCATAGACATACTTTTACTTCTATTTTTAAAAATTTTAGCGAAAAGCTAGTGATAAAGACCAATAAAATATAGCCAAGCTTATGAGTTTATAAAACAATGTGAAAAGTAGAACAAGTAAGAACAGTATAGTAGGACAACGCCTACCATTGAATACCCTACATTAATCTATAATCGAATCTTCAACATGAGCCGAACCATTTTCAATATCGTTTGTTCTAGGGCTAAAGGAAGTCAGTACACCACAAATTTTAAAATAGTTTTTGAAATATTTACCCTTGCAACAATTTTAAAAAATTGAGATGTTTTTTTTCCTTAACCAATGTTATAAAACATATTTCAATCATTGGTTGTTCAATTAGTAATGTTACTAACTCAGTTAGACAATCCTTTTCGTTTTTCAGAAGAATTTGTAGGCTTTGGTAAATTTTTGCATGTGTACCAGGCAAATACTAAAAATGCTATATTTTAGGAAATGTATTTTTATATCAATTCTACAATGCGTCTTTTATTTACCTTAACTAAAAATGCTTCGTAATAAAAATTATATTTTGACCTCAAATGTGGATGAAGTAAATGAAAATCCCCTTCAAATAACTTTAATAGAAGTAGAAAATAAGTTAGATTGCACGCCGTAGGTCAACTATAATACAAGGGAAGTACAATTGAAAAAAGTAAGTAGCCTCTCCGTAAAAGCCCCTCGCTTTCCTCCTTTGACATTTGAACTTGTCAGAATAATCGTAGACTGGTATACATTGTTTTATTCATTCCACCCAAACGCTCCAATTGCTTATATACAGAAGAGTACACCAGTAGGCCAAGAGCTGCATTGTGTAATCGATGGGGGTTTCTATCTCATCTTCCCTGTTTATATTCTGCAACTGCAATTCAAATTGATCAGCCGCCATTAAGAATATAACAACTAGGAAACGTTCGATTCTTTTAAAGTCTTCGTTGCAATGAAATGTATAAACACTCAATTGTTGGTAGGGCCAAGCAAAAATTTTTTCATCGGCTTCTAAATGATCAGCATTTATATTGCAAATAATACCAATAGCTGATAAAAAATCAGTAATAAAGTCAGAAGCAATCTCTAGAGATAATTGCTGGCTTGCGATTCCTCCAACAAATTTTGCATAAAACCACGTGCAGCATTCTGACAATATAAAAACGAAATATGTTGCATTTATTATCAGTGCATATTAAAAATTATCTACCTTCACTGTCGCTCCACCTTGTAAAGATCCTCAAAAACTCACAATCCCTTCTTTTATTAATTTGTTATTTGTTACAAAGTTGCTATCGACGTTTACGATAGCAGTAGATTTTTCATAAATATACATTAAGTAATTTTTTGCAGTAATATTTTTATTATTGTAAGAAACCTGCATTTATGCGTTTCGTTTAAAGGTACCTTTGTAGGTTGATGATAGCTGCAAAGTGTTGCGTTTAAAGCAGTGTGTTGAAAATAAAAAAAAAATTAAAAAATTACCAAAAAAATGCAAAAACATCTAATACAAATCAAAAGGCGGAGCTGAAAATAATTAGTCTAGAAGATTTAGCATGTAATTTTATTTATAATTAATTTGAAATTCAATTTAAATAATGTAGAAAATATAAATTTATTATAAATAAATTGAAATTTAAAAAAAATTATCGTTGTTTTTTATATTTAGATAAATATTTTATTAAACAATAAATATATAAATAATAAATATAAATAAATATCAACAATTTTATTCATTATTAATCTTCAGAGAAATATTATTCAATTATTCATTAATTTACTCATTTATTAAGTTCTTACAAATATGCCTAAACGCAGTGATTTGAAGCTCCACCAAGCCCTCAGCCGGCTCCTTAAAAAATACCCGAAATTGTGGGTCAACAAGCGGGAGCCGGCCAGGAGCGAGTATACGAAACTGGCCGAAGAATTAAGCCAGGAGCTGAATCGCCCTATAAGGGAGAAGAAAGTGCGGTCCACCTTAAAAACCTTTAGGCGGCAGCTAAAAATGGTGGACATGGGGCGGGCGGAGGCATTTAATTAGGTATTGTACTTGGTAGATTGTAACAATGAAATTGACAAGTTATTGTAAAGCAATTGTGCCTGTATATTCGTTTTAAGTTGTTCATTCGATTCAGATTTATTGATCAAAATATCAAGCGGCAGCTCTGCAAAATTTTTGAGCTTGTAACAAAATTTTGTGTTTTCAAGCACAAATCACTATTTGCCAACTCTGACTGATTAACAACTCGCCTTTAAATCTGTCCACATATTTGTTATTTACAATCGTAGTAATTGACGTAATTTTGAATTAAGTTAATGCGAATTATATAGAGTGACTTGGATGTCACGTAATATCGTCATAAAAAAAAAAAGAATAATTAAGTGTTACAAGCGAAATTAACTGATTCAAATGAGGTACAATATAAAGTAGTATATGCGATAAATCAATGGATTAATAATATAATATGATATATAGCAACTATAAGGTATAGATTTATAACATAAATATGGAAATATATAAGTAAAAAATAAATATATGTTAAAGATATTATTAGAAAATCAGAGCAAAAAAAAAAAATAAATACAATAAACACATAAGCTCAAAAAGATTTATATATTTATAGCAAAAATACATAAAAATGAAATAAGGCAATTGCGCCAAGGGAAAAAAATTTAAATGAATAATACTTAATGTAAAGAAGACTTTTAGTCGTTAACGATCGTCCAAAATGATAACCAGCGGATACACCCGAACAGTTAAGAGGAGAGAAGGATATATTGTTTTTGGTAGTATTTCGGTAGTAGTCGGCTTCAAAGGTAAAACAATACCCAAATACATAAAATACAACTACTGCAATATTCCAGTAGAGCGTTTTATCCCATCAATTAAATTATGCTATAATTGCGGCCGCTTTGGCCATATTGCAAAATTTTGCAAAAGCAAGGAGGGCAGATGCCTCAATTGTGGAAAGACGTCAGCCTGCCCAAAAAACTCATGTTTGGAAACCAAATGTTTAGGCTGTGGCTCAAACGAACACAGTGTATCCTCCCGAAATTGTCCCAGAAGAAAAAAAGAAGAAAATTTAAAAAAAATTTTAACCATCCAAAATATATCTTTCAGAGAGTTTAAAGAAAAATGCGCAAATAACCCTTATAATCTACTGGAGGACTATGACACTCAATTCCCGGCAATCAACGGAAACCCCTCAACAACTAACATCAGAAATCCTACTTTAGAAACCAACAAGATCTTAGTTGGAAAAAAATTCAATCAAGTTGTCAAAAACAAAACGTTTATCCCTGAACCCATGAATAAAATCTCTTCCAAAAATCCCCTAACTCACGGTTGTATAGAAAAAGCTCCCCTCCCTGCAAAAAAGCTCACTTTTACCAGCAACCACAAGTCCACTGAAATGGAAATGATTTTAGACCAAATCTTCAAAATTCTCTCTTCTACCCAGCATGGAGAAAACCTCTTAACTATCCTTGAAAAAATTGCCAACCTAAAACTGAATTTTGAGTTTCTAAAACAAGGCTCATCCAAACCTGTAGCATGAAATCTAAATATCTCTCAATGACCAATTTTCTTCAATATAATATACAAAGTTTCAGGCGAACCTAACACTCCCATTCAATCCTTCCGGGATGATATTAATCGTCTCCGTGATATGCTCGACAGTTTCAACTATGTCATCATTGCAGGTGACTTCAATGCAAGACACCCCTATTTTGGTGACTCGGTGGCCAACAATAAGGGCAAAGCAATGTATGAAATGATGGAATTCAGTAATTTCTACTGCTTAAACGCCAACCTATGTTCACTCCACGACCACCAACGGTTGTGGCAGCTTTCTAGATCTCACTTTCACAAATTCAACCAATATTACTTTCTAATGTTCCCAAAATAAATGACTTCATATCGAGGAAAAAGCCCTGAACAACCTAATGTACACATGTTTTGAGCCTCAAGTTGAGTCCATCCTATGCTCATTTCAACGAGAAATAGATAATGCCAAATCAAATATTCCAATCTCCGAATCTTTCTCACCAAAACCTTGGTAGAACAAATCGCTCACTTCACTCTTCCGCAAACTGCAAGCGGTTAAACAAAAATTTACCAAATACCCCAATATTTCAAATTTCAATGACTTCAAAGCTTATCAAAAAGAATGGAAAAAATCAACCAGAAAGGCCAAAAGAACTCACCGAGCTCTGGTAGTAGAAGAACTTTGCACAAACGGCAACACAAAACCGTTCTGGAAACTTCTAAATGGACATCGCACCACCAAAAGGAAATATAAACACGTCATCTGGGATGACCAGAACAACAGATTGTACCTAGAATGGCTAAAAGCCCAAGTTCCCTCGTCTAATTTTTTCCTACCCCACTCACTTAACTCAGAGGTTGACAATTTCTCCCTTTTCACACTCAATGAACTCATCCACGTCCTTGAGCAAAAAACGAAATCCACAGCAGTGGGTTACGACGGAATTAAATATGATATGATAAAGGCCCTCCCTTTGACAAGCCTCCAAACTCTTCTATTAGGAATAAATAATCGTTGGATGACCAACTCTTTTCCCACAGTTTGGCGCATCATCAAAATAGTACGCATTCCTAAACCCGAAAAAGATCTTGAAATCTTCACTAGTTTTAGACCTATATCCCTTCTACCTGTACTTTTAAAAATAACAAACCTAATGATCAAAGAGAGACTTACAAACTTTCTGCACAACTCACTCCTACTTCTCTCAAGGTCCTTTGCCTATCAAAAACACATTTCCACCGGCATGTGTCTAAACAAAATCGTTTTCACAATTGCAAGTGAGAAAGCAAACGGCAAACAGGTAGTTATGCTTTGTCTAGATATTAACAAAGCTTATGACTGCGTCGATCTTGGGAAACTTGGTCAAACTCTAACAGACTTTAAAATACCGTCACAATGTAAACTGTGGATCCTAAACTTTCTCTCATCGCGAACCCTTGTTATGGGCTCAAACTCAGTTGAAGTTTGCGGAGGCCTACCTCAAGGCAGTTGTCTCAGTCCAATTTTATTCAATTTATACACAGCCGGACTGCATCAATTACAAGACAATACAACCCACATATTTCAATATGCTGATGATTTCCTTATTATTTCTACCGGAAAATCTCTAGTAGAAGCAGTCTATAATCTCAACATTAAAGCCAATCTCTTTGATAGACTTTGTGCGGATCTAAATCTACTCTTCAACCTGGAAAAATCAAAACTTATCCGCTTTGCTAACGGTCTCAAAAAAATTTTCCACATCACAGTCAACGGCATAAAAATCAGACAATCCTCGTCTATCAAATTTCTGGGCAGAATAATCAACTCAAGTTTGATCACTCACGAGCATTACAGAGACAACCTCGAAAACTGCCATATAGGGTCAAACGTCATCAAACTCTTAACCAACCTCCACAACGGACTCCCACCTAGGAAAGCTCTTAATGTTTACAAATCTATTGTTCGATCAAAAATCGAATACTCCTACTCCACATCGTGCAACGCTCCTGCATATACAATCAAAAAAGTACAAACCTTTCAAAACTCAATTCTAAGACGCTGCACTGGACTGTCCACCTCAACACCAATATCAATCCTACATTCTATCTCACATGAACTCCCCGCTGACAAGAGAATTCTTCTTGTAACTGCAAAAGAACTCCTCAAGACAAAAATCTTTAAAGCGACCTTTTTTGATAAAGTTGTCTCCAAACATAATTACGTTTGTAGTAGCTACTCTACCTGTTTCAAAAAATTCAGTAGCATCTTCAATAAAGTTAATTCAATGCCCTCTTGGAACAGTATTTCTCACGATAAGTGCATAGTGGATCTAATCCTACTAAATTCAATCACCAATTCCGAAAAGAACCAGTCAAGGTCTTGTCTTCGGACCGCATGTCTGCAAAAACTCAACTACTTTATTGAAAATAACTTCAAAATATACACAACGGACGGATCCGGCAATCCAGACATTTCTAGTTTTCCAATCATAGAATGTCCAAATCTTCTTCTAGGAAAATTCAAAGTTTTGCAGGAATTATCATCCACGTTCAACGAACTTCTGGCCATTAGGCAGGCAATCCTCCTTGCAACTGAAAATAATTTAAGAAAAATTGTATGTTTCTCTGACAGCAAATCGGCTTTGACATTAATCAAGAATAAAGACCCATATAACATGTACGTGTTTGACATCTACGACCTCTTAAAAAATCCAAGCATTGAAAAATGCTACCTCATCTGGATCACAGGTCACTGTGGTTTCGGCATCAATGAAAAAGCTGATTTTTATGCACGTGAAGCTCAGCTTGACGGCATGGTCTTGTCTATAAACTGAACGGCACCAGTACGACGAGCTACCCTTGCTACCTCAGCATAGCTGAAACGAGGACGACTTCCCGGCTCATTTGCAATATATGTACTACCAGCTAAGTTTACTATGAACGAAATGCTAATGTTCTTTGTAGGGAAAGATGGAATGCTCAATACCTTAATCGGATGCGCCAATAGCTATTTACAAATTTTATCGTTGAAGTGACAATAATCAATTTACGTTGTTACAAAGGAAGAAAAAAGCCGACATGTCGTAGTGGGTAACCACATTTGTTGAAAACTATGGCTAGCAACGTATACCGTGACTTGGGATATGCTATGCTTCTCGTCTCGAAGCTATCGCAGTTAATCGATAAAAAGTCGATGTCCCGCTTCCAACAGTTGGGACATGACCAACCTTTCAAATTCTTTCGAAGGACCTGGGAGGGAGTATGCATTACGGCCAGTGACATCTGCACACTTTGCATGACAAAAACGCTAACAAAGCCAACAAGCACTTAATTGCTCAGAATGAGGGCGTGTTTGGTTTGACACGATATGAACAAACACTCCATGTCAGCCAGCAACAGACAAAATTGAGATTGTGAAAAAAGAAACAATAAAAGGTTGTCACTTATTCAAAAATACTCTTAAATTAGACGCAAACTTCGCACTATCAAAAACACAGTAAACAAAGAGAAAAGCTGTGAACGCCGTAAACCAACGTAAGTGTTTGGAAGCAACAGCACGCAAAAAACAACAAAGAGACCTTTTGGCGAGTGCACCAAGTGCTTATCGTAAAAAGCATCATCATCACAAAAGTTCAATATATTTTAATAAATTCAAACACTTTTATAATTAATTAGGCTTTAAAATCATATAAAGCAATAAAATAAAAAAAGAAATTACAAAATTTCCACACACAAAGTGAAAAATACGACCACAAAAGTGAAAAATACGACCACAATTGTGCGAGTTAGGTTATCTCGTAACGTTGTTCTTAAAAAAAAATTGGAAAGGAAAAATTGGAAGTATTTTCTTTTTCTCTTTACAATAATATTTATAACCTCTAAAATGTGCTTACTTACAATTTCAAAATATGCTTAATAAACAAAGTTGACAAAAAAAAAGATAATATATCTAGCACTTGGCCAGAAATAATTACTTAGTGTCTACTGTTAAAATTTACTGACTTTAGATTATTGGCAATTTTGGATTTGGTTATCTTTGAGTTGATTGGTGGCAGCCGTAAGACCCGTGGAGAGTTGCCAAACTGCTGGCCGTCACCAAATGGACCACAACCAAAGCTCTGCAGGGACGTGAAAAGCTGGAAATGGAGTAGGATAAGCTGTAAATTAAATTCGATGGGTTTCCCAAACAAAACAGCAGCAGGTTGTCTGAAAGTAAGTTAACCACAATTTTCATTCCAATATTTCATTTTCAATTATTTTTATTTATACTTTTTGTTGTTTTAGTTTTGGACAGACCATAAAAATCGAATAAAAAGAAGATGAGCTATAAAAGAAAATCTTTGAAGCAAACTGGATGCCGAAAAAGAGTCTCTTTCTATCGAGGAGGAAAAATTGCAGAGTTAGCAAATTTACAGGCAGCAATAGACGGAGTCAAACGGGTACTGAAATTTGGCCCTCCGTTCAAATCTTCCGATAGTGATGCATTTCCTTCCGCCAACACAGTAGGGCGATGGATAAGTTTTTAATGTCAAATTGTCTGTTTTTTTTTTAAATTGTGTTTATGTGTTTAGAAACCTCAGTGTGATAGATTTACCGTCTGAGCGCAACATGCCAAGTACAGCAAAGAAGCGCAAGTAAATAAATGTATTTGATGGCGATTTTTTCTTTCCAAGTGATTTTGAGTATAACGACGAGGGACTTAGTTAAATCCTTTATGTTTGTGCTCTAATTTTCTTATTCATATCAAATTCTTTTTATTATTATATGTATATTATTTATACTGTTAATATATGTACATATTTATTTCAATTATGAAATAGAAATAATAAAAAATTTGTTTATATAATTTAACAAATGTATTCAAAAACATTTTAATGTGACGTAAGGGAATTGGAAGCATTCCGTACAGCCCTTCTCTATTTCATTACGTTCCTCTGTCGTAAGGAACTTTTTTGACAAATAAATTTGTTTTTTTTTTTTTTTTTGACTCGCCTGCTTGCAATTAAACAATTTTGTATGGACTTTCGTTTGTTCTTAAGCTATTATCTCTTATTTATTGCGTATACCCATTTTTACTCATACCAGGGGATTATTTTGACCCTCTATTTTTATCAACTTGCCACATTCGCAAAACTGAAGTTAGGAAGCTGTAATTTGGCGCGAACATTTCTTCGTCAATTACAACCATCCAGCGTTAAAAAATGATACACGCCCACCTTAAATGAAAACCTAAAACTACCTCGGAGAGAAAACAATAACTTTCTCATATTTTCGTCTATAACTTTCCATCATTAGCAATCAATCAATTCTTTTCTGAATGCGGCATAGAGAGGACGTGTGTCGTCTGCTTGATAAACTTGATAAAAATCTATTATTAATCCGAGTTTTACAAGTGCCTGAGTTTATTTCACAAGAGTGAACGTCTAACCCCTTTTTCCAAATGTGTTATATTATATGTATTATAAAAAGAATATAAAAAACTATTGCTCGCCTTCTATTTTTTTATCTTTTGACCTGGTTTGTCAATTGGATGATTTCAACGAAAATAGTCTTCAATGACGAAAATCATTTTCATTTTACCTTGCTTGATCTTCGCCATCACCACAATAATAATAGTTTGTTTACAATGTGAAAATTACGACTTAAGATAATGCAACATGAAAATAGAATTTGCAAAATAGACTTTAAATTTGAAAGCGTGTTTACTTGCTCTTCCTACCTTTGTAATAAACGGTATACGTAGCTTCGATTGGCCAAAGTTAGCGAAACTTACTAAAAAGTTCAAATGCCTTTTCAACTCATTGTTTTTAATTTATTCAATGAAAATTTTCATAAATCAAAAAACATTTTATACGATTTCGTCCCAAGTCTTCTTTATCTTTTATGAATATATAGTCAGCTGATGAATGGCATTTACCAAAGCTCCCGAACGATTGAATTTTCGCCAACAAAGAATTAAGCTAAGTAAAGCTGGTAATATTGTTTTAATTGACAAAGGTATTTTATTGTACTCTTTTTGTTTTCGCGGAAGTTTTTAGTCGGATGCTTGTAAATTGTGAAAATAGTTTTAATACGTAAAATATGCAAACAAGAAATAGCAAAATTTAAATGTAGAAACTGCGTAACCAAAGAAAATTACCATTGATAATCGCTATCTTCCAAGAAGAAAACTAAGAAACTTTTGAATGACGATTACTCCCCTTTTTTTAAATAAGCAAAGCGAACAAGGAAAAACGCAAGAGTGATGACTTTTTGGTGTAGTAACAATCTAAATAATTTTTGGAAAAATTCCGAACAAAATTAAAACAGTCGAAAGATTTAGTCATTGCAACAAGATGATTCACGCCGCGATCGCTTTTCGAAATTGTTAACATAAACTTATAAATTTTGCATACTTACATTTGTTATGCTCTTGGTTACATTAGATTAGAGGCTTCAATAGTAAATATAGAATATATTAGTGGAGATCAAATACATTAGAAATGGTGCAGTCGAAAGAAAACACCGACTTGGAATGTTTCTTGGTTACTAAACATTCCTGGAAGGGCAGGTATAGACGGATACTGGCTATCGGTAATGTTGGTATATCCACATATAATCCAGATAAAATAGATCTTACCAATCGTTGGTCTTATTCTGACATTGTTTCAGCGGCTCCCAGCAAAACAACAAATGTAAGTTAGATGTTTTTAGGCGTAGTCTCTAAAAAAATAAAAAACTTTAATTTTCGTTAATAGATTCCAAACGAATTTGTACTCACTGTGAAAAAAGATAAAAAGCTGGAATCAATAAAGTTGTCTTCTGACTTTCGCAACGACATACTAAGTTCTGTATTAAAATATTATCGGGAGTTTGCTGATAAACCAAAAAATTCGCAAGTAAGCAAATAATAAAAGCCGACATTGCCTGCTGCATTTGTTTGCGATAGTATTTCTAGTAACTCTTTCGTTTACTTTCAATAGCGGTTTTCCGCTTACAAGTATCATTGGTCAGGCATCAGTTTGCCGACAGTTTTAGAAGTTACCCCTTGCTCACTGGATCAACTGGATCCCACAACTAATGAAATACTGGCTAGTTACATGTATAAAGATATGGAAGGCATAATAGGTATTATAAGTTTTATATTAATTAATTTTCCTTGTCGCTGCAGTCTGAAAATTTTGTTTTTGTTGTCCTGTTGTTGTCTGTGGTTGTTATAAACTTGAGTTTCATTCTCCATACAATTTTATGTTATATCTTATATTGTACGTGCGTTTTAAGCAGGCATTTCTGACTATGAAGGCGGTATTGTCATGGCCTACGGCGGTTTTAGCCGCTTACACCTTTTTAAAGCTTTAAATCATCATGAAATTGTACAGAATATTGTACAGCGGTCCTTGCAATTCCTTGGCATTGATATTAAAATACTTAAATCCCAAATAACGTTGGAGCAGTTCGAAAAGGAGCGGTTCGGAAAATACAGGCAAGTCTATTGCGTGTTCTTTCAGTTCAACTTGTACCTTAAATTCATCTTATTACAGCGGCGATCAGTTTCAGACTTCAATGACTGAATTTTCAGTACAAAAGATTACGACACGCCACCCAGATCCTGTCAAACGCATTCTATGTTTAACTGAAGTTACTCTTTTAGAACGTGATCCTCAAACTTACAGCGTTTGTACACTGCGCCCCTTATGCGATGTTTTTGCTTTGGTGCGCGACAACGATAACTTGCAAAAATTCTGGATTGAATATAAAAATGGTTACGTTCGAGCTTATACCACGAATGATCGCGATTCACTGCTGGCCACTTTGCTTGATGCCGTTCGATCGAGCGGCAATCAAGATGTTCACGTCAGTATTGTTAATACGCCGCGTGGTAAACGTTATGTTCCGTTAAACTGTTGGGTGGATGAAGAGACTGAAGCCAATTTACTACGTATGGTTATTAACAATTTTCAAAATCCTTCGAAACGCTATGAAGTGTTGGAACGTTTTAACGCCAATATACCCCATAGCGGTCTAAACTACAGCGTCACCCAAGATGTAAGCTTGGTTGTTTATACAATGCAGTAATTATTTCAAAACATATCCTTACAGAGCCTTTTTGCCGAAAATAAAGAAAAACTAATTCTGAGCGCTCTACAAGCCTTAGCTCAAAAGGAAATTGATAATCCTACTGCTCAATTAACGAATCTCGAGTTAGAAGCAATTTTTCATGGGCTTACACGTTTGCTGGCCAGCAAAGTAGGCTATGCAGCTTTCACTCATTTGTCAGGGTTTCGTGAAATAATTGGCACTAAAATTGTGGCAGCCCTACGGCGCAAGGATTTGGCTGTTACCTACGCTGCCATTGATATGATCAACTCTTTAATGCATTCTGTAAACGCTAATCATGACTTAAAGCAAGAGCAATTAAATAAGTCATCTATATTGTCGTCGAAACCGTTCTTAGAGACTCTATTAAATATGTGGACAACGCATGTAAGTCATGGCAGTGGAGCACTGGTGCTATCTGCCATGTTGGATTTCCTGACGTTTGCTCTTTGTGTGCCTTATAGCGAAACCACCGATGGTAAACAATTCGACACTCTCTTGGAACTAGTAGCCGAAAGAGGGCGTTATCTTTATAAACTTTTTCAACACCCCTCATTAGCTATAGTCAAAGGGGCAGGATTGGTATTGAGAGCCATTATTGAAGAAGGTGAATTGCAAGTGGCTCAACAAATGCAGTCTTTAGCTTTAGACGAGGCTGCCTTGTGCCGTCATCTTTTGGTGGCTTTATATACGCCTACTAATGATCCAACCTTAGCCACACATCGTCAGTTATCAAGACATTTAATTGCTTTGTGGATAACAGATAATAATGAAGCAATGGAGTTATTTAAAAGGATATTTGTAAGTTTAAAATATCACCAGGACCGTAAACATATAATTGATCTGGTCTTTTTGAAGCCGGCTGGTTTACTGATGTTTTTGGAAAGTGAAAATAATGTCCCAGAGATCGATGCGGAAGAAGATAAATTAAATTTTCGCGATAATCTAAAATTTGCTATGCAGCATTCCAATAAGTCCCCCAAGAATGTTATTGAAAAACATTTGCAGGTAAGAATTTTAACAAAAAACTAAGCTATGTTATATAAGGCGAGACTCAATTTTTATACCAGGGTATTAAACATTGGGGTTTGAGTTTGTTAGAACAACAGGATCCCGCTGCCCAAGCGCTAAAAAATCGCCCGGTGGTTTTAAGAAATCGTCGTCACAGAAAAAAAAGCAACGATTCTATAATAAACTTGCCTTACTTCTTTTGTAATTTTTCCAAAGATCACAGTTTACCCAATCTTATATGGAATCATAAGGTTATTATTTTCTTTTCATATTATTAATTAATATTACAAAAAATATCAACCCTTAGACGCGCGAGGAATTACGGATATGTTTAGAAAATGAGTTACGACAATTTTTGAATGATCGGGATCTGGCTGGTAATATGGTTGTGGCATGGAACTATCAAGAATTTCAGGTTACTTACCAGGTATTGAATGAATTTTACATAAAAATTATAATAACTTGAGAATGTAATTGCAGTCCTTGGCTGACGAAATACAAATCGGTGATTATTATATACGATTAATATTGGAGAAAGACAATTGGCCTCAAAATTTAATTAAAGACCCGTTAGTTTGTCGGTTTGCAATGCTTTCAATTTTCAATTAAATTTAAATTTTTGTAGAGTGGAACTCTTTAACGCTCTTTATCGCCGTGTTTTGTGCCGCCAGCGTATCAATGATGATCAATTGACAGTAACCTCATTACAAGCATTAGCCAAAGTCTACAGACGCTACCATAAAGAAATTGGCCAATTTAGTGATATGTCATATATCTTGCAGCTATGTGATCGCGTACGTATATTGAAGACAACTAAATTCATTAACTTCCTAATATTTAATTTCATGACAGTGCTTTTCTCCTTCCTTGAGAGATGCTCTCATTAACCTTCTCTCTTGTCTGGTGCTGGAAAAATCGAATTGCCGTCCTTTGGTGGAACATGTCCAATGCCTGGTAGATTTAATAACTTTGGCTCACTTACATAAAGGTCGCTTTCAACCAAATACTAAAACAAATTTAATAGAAGCAGGACCCGAAACTCATCATTATGAAGAAAAAGATTGGTATTATAACGTTGAAAAAGAGGGACAAAAACCTGAAAGACAAGGACCGATAACATATAGCGAATTAAAAGAACTTTGGACAAAGAGTGTTATTACTCCCAAAACGCGTTGTTGGGCGATAGGCATGGACGGTTGGCGTTCGCTGCAACAAATACCCCAGCTAAAATGGTGCCTTATAGCGAAAGGAATACCTCTTTACAATGAAACTGAATTGGCCTCTAAGATTTTAGATGTACTTATTAAATGCACCAGTTTCTTCCCGTCAAGGACACAGAATGGGCAAGCTGTCCTTATACCAGGCCCTAAATTATCTCGAAAGCTATCCGAATTTATATGTTTACCTCACATTGTTCAAGTAAGTTTAACGCATGATCCTGGCCTATTGGAAAGAGTGGCAACGTTACTGTGTCAAATAATGGAAGACAATCCTGAAATGCCAAAGATTTATTTAACTGGGGTCTTTTATTTTATGCTAATGTACAGTGGAAGCAACATTTTGCCTATAACTAAATTCCTAAAATTGACACACATGAAACAAGGCTTTAGAAGTGAAGAGGTTAGTGTTATCCTTTGAATATTTGTAGTCATTTCCTTAACGAAACAGTTCACTGCAGACTTCGCAATCTGGCATAATGCATCGCAGTATATTGGGTCAATTGCTACCCGAAGCCATGGTTTGTTTTTTGGAAAATTATAGTGCCGAGAAATTTGCTGAAATCTTTTTAGGAGAATTCGACACACCGGAGGTAATATGGAGTTCTGAAATGCGGCGTTTATTAATAGAGAAAATAGCGGCTCATATAGCTGATTTCACTCCACGTCTTAAAGGACATACAATGGCCAGGTAAGGCTACTCATGTTGAGGAAAAAGGTTAACCTCATGCATATATTTTTTAGATATCCATACCTTGCTATACCGGTTATTAGTTATCCGCAATTAGAAAATGAATTATTTTGCCATATTTACTATTTGCGTCATTTATGTGATACGCAAAAGTTTCCTAACTGGCCAATCACTGATCCCGTTCAACTACTTAAACACACTTTGGATGCTTGGCGTAGAGAGGTGGAAAAGAAGCCACCTCTAATGACCGTCCAACAAGCTTACAATGATTTAGGCATAGATTTGAATAAATATCCCAAGCCGGATGAGTCAATGATACGTAAAAGTTATTACCGTTTAGCACAAATGTATCATCCCGATAAAAATCCGAATGGACGAGAAATATTCGAAAAAGTCAATCAAGCTTATGAATTCTTATGCTCAAGGAATGTCTGGACTGCAGGTGGTCCAAATCCGAATAATATTGTGCTAATATTAAGAACTCAAAGCATACTTTTTGAACGGTACGCAGATGGTAAGTAGACTAAAAGAAAAAAGGGGTTTGTCTGATTACACCTAAAATTCGACAGCAGCAATTTTTGATTCTGGGTATAAAATCTGCACTTATGTCCGTCATCTATTGACAGAATACCCAAAGCGGCAAAGCCATGAAAAATTTCAATAAAATAATCTAAACATTTTTGATATCTTACAAACGTTCACAGAGAGCGATTTGAAAATTTTAGATAGCTATCTACTAGAATCATCCAACAACAATTTTTTAATTATCGGCTATTGAGGGTAATTATTTAAAGTAAAATAACGAAGCATAAGCATTCTAGGAGAAATTAATAGTAGACGTTAAAAGGAAATTTCTTTGATGTAGATTATCACAGATTTTTCACGACGAGGGTTTTTTCCGTCTACAAGTAACTCTCTAAGGTCTATTAAATGCAGGACTTTTGACAAATCAAATTCTTAGAAAATTTCTGTAAAAAGAGATTTATTCGCTGGGATATAATTAATTATACCGTAACTTTCTTATTTTTACTGAAGTTTTACGACCTTATAAATATGCTGGCTATCCTCAGCTAATTAAAACTATACGTTTGGAAACTAAAGATGACGATTTGTTCTCTAAAGAAACTCAATTGCTTACCGCCGCTTCTGAGTTGTGCTATCGTACGGTTCACTGTTCTGCCTTAAATACGGAAGAGTTGCGACGAGAAGAAGGCATAGAAGCTTTGTTAGAAGCGTATGATCGATGTGTCTCCATATTAGGATCCGATTCCAAACCAGAATCATTACATTATCAAGTTATCTCAAATGTTACGCGCTGCTTTGAAGTCGCTTGCAATTTTGAGAAGTGCAAACAAAAAATTATTACCCTACCACGTCTAATGGCAGACGTCTGCCGTGTGATTTATTTCAAACACTCGCTCTCCGTAGGACTAGTCACCAGTCTAGCAGCTAACAATTATGAGTTACAGTGCAACTTGGTATGTAATGGAGTTCTTTGGTCTCTGTTGTTGTTCTGTTTTGAGTATGATTACACATTGGATGAAAGTGGGTTGGAGGCAAATGATAAAACTAATCAACAACAGCAGGCAAACACATTAGCCAAAATGTCCATACTTGCCTGTGTAGCATTGGCTGGATATACTTTAGAATTGCGTAACAAATTGGACAGCAAGCAATCTCAGAACTCATCTGGTCATAATTCGCCTACTACCGGCGTATTAAACAGAGCGACTTTACCCCCAAAACCGAAATTAAACACTTCGGCTTATACGCAAAACGCACAGAACCCGCTGCAGAGCAAACAGCTGACGAAACCATCAGGAATAGAAATAGCTAACATGACAAGCTCATCTTCAAATCCGTCGCCGTCCACAACTTTGGCGACAGTTACATCTCCAGCTATAAGCAAACAAGACTCCACTACTAGCGAGCGTTCAGAGAGCACGTCGCCTATAAAAAGCGAAAGAATCGCAGATTTATTAAAGCAGAAATACAATGTCACTAGCGAAGCGCAGAATGTTTGGATTAAGGAAATTCTAGAGCGATTATTAACAAAATTTATAGCCAATAAACTGACCAAGGAAAAGGACAGTGAGGTAAATACATAAAGTAAAGATCTTACCAAAAAGAAAATACAAAAATCAAAAAAATACTTATAACTTCAGATATTAAAAATGCTAACTTCAAACACCCGCAATCCTTATTTGATTTGGGATAATGGTACTAGAGCTCAGCTGATAGATTTTCTTGATCAACAACGAAGCGCTGCAACTAAAGAAACATTTGATGATATAAAATTAATACACGGTCTAGTTGCGAACTTTGAATTTGATGCCCATAAGTATAATAAGTGTATTTACTGTTTAATTGCAAACGACAGCTCTTTGTCATTTTTCTTTTGCAGGTGTGAATTAGAGATAGGCGGTGTATTTATACGTATCTACAATGATATGCCCTCTTTTCCTATTGTTAATCCCAAACAGTTTACTATGGATTTGTTGTTGTATTTGAAACAAGCAAATCAATATATCACACTGCGTAAAACTCAGACAATAATGTACACTGAATCGCGGAGCGGAGGTGGTGATGGAATACTCAAACCCACTTTGGCTGCAAACCATCCACAATTTAAGCAAGTTCAACAACAACAGGAGTTTAAATCTGGGTCCACATTCGATGAAGTCTTGAATGCTTATAATCGTTCAAAAAGTCGCAAAAAATCGGAAAATGAGACTATTATGGATCAACGACCAATACAATCGCAATGTATACATGATTTTCTTAACAGCCAAAACGTCGAAAAACATATAATCATGGTGTTGAAAGCTTTGATTGCTGTTATCAAAGCCAACGCCGAAGTAGAGGTAAAATGTATTGGAAATTTTGACATGATTTTTGCTTTTTTAAGCAATAATGTATTTAAAGAGGTAAGTTCATGGTAAAGAAAAATTAATTTGTTTTATTTATGTCACTTCCATTATACATCCGAAAGCTTCGCAAAAGATGAAAAATTTAATGTGAAATGTCCGCCTTCCATACCATCAGATTTCCTAAATTAAGTAGGCAAACACATTTTTCGAATAAATATACATATATATATTGCGAACGTTATCTAAAAGCATGATGACGAAGGAATCGCACGTTTACATACATTTTCGTTTATAGTCTTAAGATCTAACAATGGTATTCTATTATTTTATGCTATGAAGGTATAAAAGTACTTTATTACTTTTGAGGAGATGTGAATGTAAGATTTCCTACGAGGCGAATACAGTGTTTTTATTTATTTTAAATTAATGCTAGAGTGTCGCTATAAAAACCGTGGCTTTAGAAGTAGTAGCTTTAGTTTCACGCAACAAGGACTGTGTTAGTGAAATGGCCGCCTGTGAGCTATTGGGAAATTTTTTAGTAAGCCTTAAAGATCCTGACTTACTGGCCAGTCAACCAAAGGTATTAGAAACTTTATCAGGCTTAATAAACGTGCAGGAAATGATTAAGGAAGCTCAAATGAAAGGAGCTGTGATTTATTTGCTGGATATGTTTTGTAACTCCCGTAACCCCCACTTAAGGGAAATGTGCGCTGAAATTCTAGCCAAAATGACTGCCGATCGTTTAAGCGGACCAAAGGTAAAAAAATAATATATTAATTAATTAATATATTTATTTAGTTCTTTAAAGGTCCGTATAACTATATCTAAATTTTTGCCCGCCTTATTTGTGGATGCTATGGTTGAGTCCCCGCAAACAGCTGTACAATTGTTCGAATCTGTGCATGAACATCCAGAGCTAATTTGGAATGACAAAACGAAAAATAATGTTTCCGATGCTGTGGCTGATAACTCTGAAAGGTATGACGTAGCTTTGTTCTTTTTTAAATACCAATTCTTTGAAGCGGGTTATTTATAGGTTTTATACTGCCCAAAAATTAAATTTTAAACATTTATGGAAAGATCCAGAGATTCTTAAGGACATAGTGTCCAATGAAGTAGTGGTAGCCGGTGTTTATTTAAGACTGTTCATAGCTAATCCTGCCTGGACCTTGCGTAAACCGAAGCAATTTCTTTCAGACCTTTTAGACTTTTTTGTTGACCAAATGAATAAAAATGCATCGGAACAAGATGTTTTGGATTTATCCGCCACCGCTTTAGTGGAACTATTACGTTCTCAGCCAAACTTGGCTGATGATATACCAGTTTTAGGTCATATTCCGAAATTACTCAAATTACTTACTTTACAACCAAGAAATACTTTATCAATATTACATCAATTATCATTGTCAGAGGTGAGATAGATATAATGAGAAAATGCGCATTATTTAAGATAATCTTGTGTTTAGTTTTGTGTTAGCGCTATTTCTCAAACTGAATGTATTTCGCCGTTAAAAAAGTGCATGGAATATAATCGCAATTGTATTGAAACATCCTGCGAAACTTTAAGTCGCTTATTTAAATATCAGCATGTAAGTCAATTTACTTTGCAATTTAAGTTGTCTTATAAAGTCTACCTCGCTTTTAGGATTCTCTTATAAGTCAATCTTTGGAAGTAGGTTTAATACCATACCTATTGGGTTTGCTAGACAGTCGCTTAGATTATGTGGACAATGCTTCAGCTGTTAAAGCACAAATAGTAGCTGCATTAAAAGGCATGACACATAACCTAAATTACGGTGATCGCGTTACACAAATATTATTAAAACATCCAGTGTGGTCAGAATTCAAAGATCAACGCCATGATCTTTTTATAACGGATACAAATATCAGAGGGTATCTAACAGGTAAAAGTGAACAAGAGCGAATCACAAGAAACATCTGAAAACTAATTTCGAGAAAATTTCGCAGGCTTAAATTCTGCAGCAGGCTACCTCACGCAAGGTCCAGCACAAAATGTTGAAGTCTTGACCTCACCTCCACCTATTGATCGTGATGACCCCTCAGCTCGTCCCCCAGAGGACTAGTAAAAATTTATCATTTTTACGTTTTCTGTGTATATTTATTTAATTTTTAGCATTACAACTACAAGAAACAACTAATAATTACATTAACCTATTAAGCGCGTGTTTTGTACAACATCCCTTTTTAAGTTCAAAAAGAGAATAAAAACTATAAATTATAATACACATCATTGTAAAATCATCTCTAAGATCTAATCATACAACCAAATTTTGTAACTTTTTAAAAATAAATATTGTATATTACATTCATAAAAATCCAAATATAAGCAGTAAAAAAATATAAACGGTTTTAACCCATCATCAAGCACAATATTAAACGCATATAATCGACGAACGAGGCGAGCGCAGCAGCCACATAGCGCCAGCGCTCTATGTATAGATGGACAAATAGAGCATGTTTTTCATTTGCCATTCGATAATTGAAGACATAATCAATATAATGTATCAAGTCCACATTACTCGTATAACGTATATCGAAATGACTGAAATGACAGGAAAGGCTGAAAATAATATTTTGTATTAACTTTAACATGCGTACCTCTCAATTAGGTATTGCAATATACCATAATAAATGATCATGATTAGAATGGGATATAAAATAGGCAGAAATATGAATACCATTAAAATGCATGAGTGCATAAGCTTAAGAATGGTGGGAAACGGTAAAGGTTGCAGCCAAGTGTCTAATAAATTTTCCACAAAGGGTTGCATGTAATAGATGAGTTTACTAAACAGAGGCATTTGCTTCCACTAAAAGAATTTAAATCAAACAGTTTAGAAATACCTCGGAGGTCTACATTCGCCCCAGGCGAATCTTAGATAGCCAACATGTTATAAAACTGCGGAATAAACAATAACAAGTTTATCCAAATTGCAGAAGGACTTTACATAAGCCCGCGCTTTATTATACGGCTCGATACGGAATAACGTTTTTATTTAAATTTGTCTGCCATCCATCCGATATTTTAATGCACGCGGCGAAAGCTATTGAAAATGGTTCAAATCCAAACAATGGTTCAATTTCAACCCCTCAAAAGTCGTTACATGAATAAAATTAGGGTATATAGGCATGGTCCGCTACAGTGTTTTGCTGGTTTGAGAGGATTTCATATAGTTAATTAATTCATGCATAGGTTGCGGCTTTCGTTTCAATTTTTAATGCAACAATAACTTGGGGCAAGGAAGGACGGACATGGCTACCTTGTCTCAACATCTCACGCAGAATTTTTGAAATGGGGTGCCATATTCGTAAACTGTGTTTCGATGAACACACATTTTCTCAATAATATTGTGTGGCAATTTAATTTTTTATTTTAATGTGTAATTCAATATATTTGCTATTATTCCAGAGGTATATGTAGCAAGGGCTTGTTGGGAATATATGCATATAATTTGTAATTTCTGAATAACTTACAACTTTCCGTTTATGTAAAGGTTTACGCCAAACTTTGTGATTCATTAAATTTATTTACTTGAACAGTCTATTAAACAATTTAGTTTTTAACCAAAAAATAATAAAAAAAATTTTAAATTTCGAATAATACCACGTTAAATTTCAGTGTTGTGAGTTATAAAAAAGCATTTGTTGAGCACACATAGAGAAGTAAGAGAAGTTATTATGAAATAAAATTTTGTACACTCATAAATTCCGATAATCCCGTCAATGGATTTTATTAGAAATAGTGGCAATAATTTAAAAGTTCGTACCCACAACTGCAAGAAGAAAGTCACAGTGACCTAGGCGTTTGAAAATGATAGAAAAGTGCACCAAATGGGAACGTCATCAAAACTTCAAATTGGAGTAACAAAATCAAACAGGATTATCCACCAAATCAACGGCGCGGTACTTGTAGGCCTTTTTTTATGAGTTTTTGCAAAAGCGCTTTTACAATTGTACCGTTATTCTATAACCAAGCATTACCTATAGGGCTCTAAACGAATTCGACCGACGTGTGCTGGCTTTGTACGAATAATTTTTTGTCTTAAAATCCAGCAATGATATCAACTTGGAACATTCATCAAGTTAATTTAGCCAAAGAAATAAATTCAAAGTCTTAAAGAACTTTACATCTGAGGCTTTTGACTTTACAACTGACTTTACAAGTCAGATAGAAGGACTTCCCTAATAAGCCGTGCTACCATCGGATTGATTTTGACCTAACGAAATTGAGAATTCTTCGTAATTATTCAAAATATTGATACATAATTTTCCACACTGCATGCAGTGCTCTGCTTGAAAAAAATTTAAATGACCCGTTTAATTTAACTTATTGAACTATTATCGCGTTCTAAAACGCTGGCAAAGGACGTTTAATTTTTCTTTTATATTAGAACACGCTATCTGTGTTTTAAAAAAATGTAAATAAATAAATCGGTTTACATATCCATTGATATACCAAACAATACCCAACACTGTTTCAACGAGCACTTTTTAAAGCCACTGCCTATGCCTAAAAATGCTTAATCCAAATAAGGCCCATTCAAGACTGTGACGAATCAACTCTACTCTGGCAATATAGTGGGGTTATCGAAAAACTTTTAGCTAACATATGTTCGCGATGAAGCTAGCGCTGATTATGCATGGCGTTACCAAGGTATCATTTCTATTCATCTTTTTTATCTTTTGAAGTGCAAAATCTGGAAATTCGTGACTTAACTTCGTAAATCACTCGAAATTATGTAAAATTTAAGATAAAATGAAATGAAATAATTTCATCTAATTAATACTTATTTGTTTAAAACTCAACTAAAATAAAGTAACAGCCGAATTCAATTGAATCTTGGAATTAAATGTTATACTTGTTATTAAAAACTAATACAAAGTATATAAGCAGAAGTGAAGAAAAAATAAACGTATAGAAATGTATAAAAACTAACCCGAGTTTCCAGTGAATGCCTAAGCCATTTCAAACATGCAATAGCTGGGCTAAATTTTGAATCAAGTTTAAGATTATAAGTTAGTTTAAATACGCCATAGGCTAACCGCGCGTATTAACTATAGTTGTTTTGAGAGAATTTAAAGAGTTCGATATAGATATCATTAGGTTCCTGCAAACAACTCTGAACGAATTAAACAGCTCATAATTATATTTACATTGACTAAGCCTAATGAAGATTAAGTTCATAGAGAAGCGATTAGGAACATTACACTTTGTCTCACCAAGTAATGTGGGCGAATCGACAGTATGATTTATTGAGTTGATTAAGAAGAAAACACCAAGAATAAATCTATGTTTCTCAAATGACGGCAACGACAATAGAAACGAGGAGGCAAAAAGACAAGTGGGTCCCAACCCAAATTCCTAACGACAAACAACAAGAATTGCTTTTGAGCTGATTCAATTGAATCTACAGAACACCTATAAAAGGGAGACCACACAACCGAGGCAAACTCAAGTGTTCGCCTGCCTGAGCACATGTATAGCTTTTTTGTAAAGTAAGCATTTATCAGCTTTTCGGATCACCTCTTAATCAAACCAAGCGCGGACCAAGCTTTCCTTAAAATGCAAATTAAAACGTAATCTTTGGTCAAATAGAACCCCTAAACCGATGAACCAATCAACGTTTTCCAACTTGTCAATGGAATACTCAGTAGTGAGTGACTTCCTTCTTAAGAGAGAAAGCTTCTGGCATTTTCTTAGATTTAATTTCATAAATTAATTAATTCATAGTTTAAGGAGAAACATTTAACTAAATTAGTTGAGTCAGTTTTAAGCTGATACGATTGCGACTCCAAGGAGAAGAAAGAAAACAGTTTAACATCGTCAGCCCACAATAAGACCTGGCTGGATTGGGTGCTAAGCAACTTCCTTGAGGGGTGCCAGACGTCACAGGAAATTCATCCGAGTTGGTGTAGTTAACTAGAACCCTGAATGACCTATTATGAAGATAAGAGCTTATGCATATCACTAAGTACAAGCCAAAGACCTGGAGTTATGGTTAACTAAGTCATGCTTACATTTCATTATGTTATGTTACATAATGTTTAAAATGAACGGCTAATCAATCCTAGTTTTGTATTATAAAAGCCAATTATTCAATTTTCACAAAACATCTTAAAACGGATCTGTCTCTTTCATCCTTTATTCCAATATAATCCGATTTGAAAGTGTAGGTGATATGCCGGTTATTATTTGCTCAGTTATTGGCCTCATTGGGAGATCTCTGGTGACATCTGCCTACTTGGCCGGCCTCCTTTGGAATTCCATTTTTTCTCCTTGTATCTTTTTTTTTTGGTTCGTCCAAACATAAAAAAAGAAAAAAATAAAATAAATACAACTAAAATGTTAACATTATTTTCTGTAAACTTAATAGTTTTTAAATTAAATCGAAGTACGAGCTACTTCACTATATAATTAGTGCCCTTTTTTCTTTTATAATTGCTTCCCTGAACAACCAATACTAACGCCAATCTACGCTGAGCTATTTAGCTTTCGCGTAACATGGCAGATGTGAGAACGCATACGTATACGTAACGCAGATGGTGTAAATATGTTAACTATTTCTGTTATAGTTGCATGTCAAATGATGATCTTTATGCTCGAGAAATTCTCTGAATCAAGTATCCCCCAAAGACACCTTCCGTCTGATTCGAAATAATATAAATAAAGGCCTTATATAATAAACGTGCCACTCTAGATCAGGCAAGCTTCTATGAGGGTTATAGTGACATTTATGTTTTTATGGAAACGTATGAAAATCCTAACGGTTAAGCTGGTCCGCCTAAATTTCGATCTGTTTTCCTACGACCGCATCAAAAATTTCAATCTTCATGAGATTAAATGTATCAAAACACTTACTAGTAGCCGGTCTAAATTACTTGTAGGCAATGTCTAAAACGCCACAAATTTTCTTTAATTACAATCATCTCAAATCCCTAACCGCCCTAATTTTACAGATGACTTACTATTAGTGTGCGTAACATTCCTACCCTCGTTCAATAAGAAATGCCCAATACGAAATGTAAATCAAATCTGTTGTTAGATTGTACCCTCACCTCCTTCCGAAAACAACAAATTTATTCCAGCAAACAGCGTCAAAGTCGGCTTTAAGGGAGACACCAAAGATTATGTTTTAATTTCTCTATATTCCCGGTGGACTGCTTACAGCTATGTTTCTAATGTGGTAGATACGATCATATCGCAAAATTCTGCAAACTAACAAAAGTTAAGTGTACTAAATCTCCAGCATAGCCCCCGAACAATTCTTCTGAAACAAATGTCCAGCCTATTGTTCATCTGGCTGTGATGTACGCAACAAGGACTGCAGAAGGTAAAAGCAGGAAGAACAGATCAATAAGTTTGTAGCCATTGAAAATATTTCTTCCCGTAAAAGTAAGGAAAAATATCTGCTAAACATTTTGAACTCCTTAATAATGGTCGTTATGACGAGAATTCCCCCTTCTTAAAAAACTTTGCTGTTCCAATCAACAGGAGAAACGGTGTTGATGACAGCAACTAAAGGGAGAAGTTCAACATTGTTGTTAGACAGAAATTTCATCTTCATACAGGTCCATCTTCCAATGAACGTACTGTCTTTTACAATTTTTTTTACTCATTTCTTTCATATGATACTTTATACTCATATACTGCAATACTTCTTAGACTACGGAATTTATCGCTCGCTGTTCTTTCCCACGCAACGAGCGTGTAATAAGTATATTCTAATAAAATTTAAGAAAATAATGTAGCGGACGTATAAAACGCAAAATTAACAAAACAATCAAATGCAGGTTTAATTACGAAATGCAAAGAAATAATAAAGTAAATAAATAATAAATATTATTTAAGAAAATTAACCAACCCTAACTTTACTAAGGCTTAAACAAGAAACTCTGTGTTCACGTTAGGCCTTTTTTACATATCTCAGCGAATATTCGGTGTTGTGTTGTTGAATAGAAGAAGAAGAAGAAGGATATTTCAATAATGTCGTCGTCAATAAGCGTATTCATTCTTCTAAGCACATAAAACAAATGGTACAAAAGAAAACCGAGAAGAAGCAATCTACAACAAAAAACGTGAAGAAGAAGCAACCTACAAAAAACAGATATATTAATTTATTGTGTTTCTGTTCTTTCTGTAATTTATTGTGGTTCTGTTGTTTGTTGTGTATCCTGTATCTACGAGACATTACAAAGAATTGTAAAGATTTCTAAAGAGAAAAATAATTCGCTTGTTTGTGCACTCTATTTGAAATTTGTCGTCATGGAAATTCAAATTTTGGAAACCGTGAACCATTATTTGGTGAGTGGTCAAATATACTTATTTATACATAATCGAAAGTCTGTTGTCCTTCCGTTTATATCTTACGGCCACTATGACGTTCTAAATCTTTGTGGGACACCCGTCTATCTGTAGATTCCTGAATGGTGTATACCTGATGATATGCGCAAAAAGGATTCGGAGATAATGTTATTAAACAAACAGTTTAATATATCTTAATAAAGTTCGAAAGTTTAATATATCTTAATAAAGTTCGAAAGATTGTGGAATCGTTAAATCTTTGCTTTTTTTTTTAGAAAGTGGAACCTATTGAGGAGGCTTTTGTTAGTGTAATCGTTTACAAAGCCGATTGTGAACATGAAAAGTCCTTAAAATTTGTTAATGATATAGGTGGGATATTGGGTATTAAATAGACAATATGTAGTCACCTCTTTCTATTACAGTTAACACGTTTTCTACTGTTAGTCAGGAGAATAAGGAGCACATTATACGTCAATACTTGCAAAAGGCTGCGACAGCACATAACATCAATCATTTGCAAGTATTAATGTCTACCTTGGCGAAATTGACCGAAGCTCATTTAATAACAGCGAAGTATATATTAATAATATGCCTTTCTATAAACTCTTTAACGTTTTTCGATCTCATCATAGGATGTTGTGTGACAAGATTTTACTTTGCGATAAATTGACTAATGAAAATAAAAATTTTTGGATTGAAAGTTTCAAATTAATTAAAAAGGTGATTAGTCATGTGGATTATAAAGGAGTACGTGAGATACTGAAAGTCTGCCGCGATAAAGCTCAGTCCTTTGGTTTGAATATCAATGTTTCCTATTTACCCCAACTATTGGCTTTGGAAGACATAATTAAACATATATTTGACCGCAACAATTGTCTATTGCCGGCATATTTCATAGCTAACGAGATTTTAAAACCATTTCCGTATCATTGGGTAATTATTGGTTTCTCGGCAATTGTAGAATTTAATTGACTGATTTTTTTTAGAAATTTAATAAATTGACTACTGACTTTGTCGAAGAGTTTCGTCAAACCGCTCAAATGGTTTCAATTATTGGTCATGCGCACATGTTCCCCATTGTAGAGCATTTCGGTTATGCTGATCACTTAATGAACTCTTGGAAACTTGATCCAAATACTCTAAAATTTGTACTCAAGGGTAACTTACCATATGAACCGGAATTGGTTGAAGAGCAATCGCAGCTATTGCGTTACGTTCTGGAGCAAACTTATTCAAAGGAGATGGTTTCCATTATGTTAAATTTACAAAAACAACAGAAACAGCGCTGCAATACTTTGGAAGAACAATTGGTGAATTTAATAATTAATGCCATGGAAATGACTGAAACAACTGATAACGGCGGCAGCGGTTTTAATGCACCCGATGAGCAGATATCACAAAATGAATGGGTTTGGTTACATTTATCGTCACAATTGATTTACTTTGTTTTGTTTCAGTTCGTTAGTTTTATGCACATCGTCTTGGCTTTGTATGATAAGGTAAGTCGAGAGACATTTATTTTACCTATTGCTTTGTTACCTTGTTATCGGGTATAGGTGGAATCGATTTAGGCTTGTCTGCGTGTCTTTTGAAATTAGCCTTTTGTGCATCAAAACATAAGATAAGACAAAGATTTTCAAATTAGTTGATTTTTTAAATGATTCCTTTTGTTTGTGGGTTAGTTCCTAGTCCCTTTCCCTATGGGTACACAATGCTAATTACATAAGGCGGTAAATGATGACTTTTTCAATTGCTTCTGTTATCCTCTATATTTTGTTACATTTCAAAAATTTTTTTTTGTAATTTAATGTAATTAAAAAGCGACAAAAACGAAGAAGTCTGGTAAACAAATAACAGTTCTATCCTGCGTTATTTAATTGAAATTATTGCTAAATATATTTTTTTGTTTTAAAGCTCTCTAAGCTAGAACTGCGCAAAGGAAGAGATCAATTAATGTGGATTTTATTGCAATTTATATCGGGTAGCATACAAAAAAATCCTATTTCTAATTTTCTACCAATGTTTAAATTATTCGATTTATTGTATCCCGAGCAAGAGCCTTTAAAGCTTCCTGATTGTAATAAATCTTCTTCGCTAAGACAGGTACTTTCCTTTTGTACATCTATTTCAACATTAAGTTAATATAAAGTCATTTCAACAGATGGCTCCCATTTGCATATGGATACATTTAATGAAAAAAGCCAGAGCGGAGAATATGAACATATCACGCCCACTGCCCACTGCTTTAAAGAATCACCACGAGTATGCCTTTTTACTTTATTTCTTCACTTGTAACTACATAATATTGCAATTTATAACGTTCCATATATTTCTCAGCTTCCTTCAACATCTCATTATGTCCAACACTATACTGTCTATGAACTTGGGAAACGATTTTCGAATTATTTTGATTTGCAATGCCTACTCTACAAATCAGGAATATTTTTCCCGTCCGTTGAATGTATTGGTAGAAGCACTTAGTGGCAATGTTAAAAGTAATACCGGCAGTCCTATAGGTCCCGTACCCTTTTCCATGGTAGTTTTGGACAGTCTCACGGTGCACAGCAAGATGTCTTTGATACACAATTTTGTAGGACAAATGATAAAACAAGCTCAGAACAAAACTTCTGTACCAACGCCGGCTTTAGTAGAAACATACGCTCGTCTGTTGGTATACACTGAAATCGAGTCACTGGGCATTAAAGGATTTTTAAGTGACTTCATGTATTGTTATAAATGAGATCTTTTTATTTTGCTTTTTAATCTTTCAGATCAATTACTTTTGCAAGTTTTTAAGCATCAGGCTTGGGGAATATTGCATACTCTTCTTGAAATGTTCTCTTACCGATTACATCACATACCACCACACTACCGTGTTCAATTGTTGTCACACTTACATTCTTTGGCTTCTATGCCACAAACTAACAAAATGCAATTAAATCTATGGTGAGTTTTCGAAGAGTGTGGGATTATATTAAGAACGTTATTACTTCGAATGAATTTTAGTTTTGAATCAACCGCCTTACGTTTGATAAACGGCCTCGGATCTGCTGAGATACAACCTCAGTTTTCTCGACATTTCAGTGAAAAGCCTGCCAGTTCAGTGGCATCATCGGACTGCGAAGAATTGAATCGAGTTTTGATTTTAACTTTAGCTCGTTCTATGCATATTATTTGTTCGGGTGATGAAATGCAACCCTGGTGTAAAGAATTACTTAGCACCATCATGCAAAACACTCCACATTCATGGGCTTCACATTCTTTGGCTTGTTTTCCCACTGTACTTAGTGAATTCTTTAGTCAAAATAATCATCCAATAGAAAATAAGCAATTATTGAAAAAATCGGTGGAGGAAGAGTATCGCAATTGGACTTCCATGACCAACGAAAATGATATAATTAATCATTTCATCAAACCTAACACTAGTCCTTTATTTTTGTGTTTGCTATATAAAATGATTTGGGAAACAGAGAACATAAGCCCTGTAGCTTACAAGTAAGCTTTACGATTCTTCGCCTGTCACGCTTACATTGGTTAAAATATATTATTTATTTTTTAGAATTCTAGAGGGTATTAGCGCTCGTGCTTTATCTGCCAACTTGCGAAAGCTATGCGATTATCTAGTGAACGAAGTGGCTTCGTCGAATGGCAAAGAATTTATACACAAGTGCGTAGATTCCATAAATAACATGATTTGGAAATATAATGTTGTGACCATAGACCGTGTCGTCCTATGTCTGGCTCTGCGTACTCAAGAGGGTAATGAGGCCCAAGTTTGTTTTCTTATAATTCAGTTGCTTTTGTTGAAAGCTTCCGAATTGCGCAACCGTGTCACAGAATTCTGTAAAGAAAATAACCCAGATCATTGGAAACAAAATAACTGGTAAATGGAAAATTTTGGTAATATTTCGAAACGAGAAACGTAATAGAAGTTTAGAAAAATAACACTTTCATATCAAAATCGCAGACAAGAAAACATCAAAATTAGTTTCCCTACTTTAAATCTTCATCATTTTAGGCATGAAAAGCACTTATCGTTTCACCAGAAATACTCAGAGAAATTTGCTCCTGATGAATCGGCTTCACATCCACCTTTGCCAGTTTACTTTTCAAATGTTTGTTTAAGGTTTTTGCCAGTGCTGGACGTGGTTATACATCGTTTCATTGAATTACCCATACAACATGTTCACCAGATCTTGGAGGTGATTCTCGACCATTTAAGCATATTATATAAATTCCACGGTAAGTTTTTTGGCCGAAAACGCAAAATAGAAATATTAACAATATATTCTAATTTTAGATCGTCCTATAACATACCTGTATAATACTTTACACTTCTATGAGCGAATATTAAGAGATCGTCCATCGCTGAAGAAGAAATTAGTCAGTTCTTTTGCATACGATTTGCTGTCCGTTATATTGGTCTGCTTTCTAATTTGCAGGTTAGTGCTATTACTGGTGCCTTTTGCGATATACGCCCCCCCAATTGGTGTGTTAGCGACCAATATAAAATGTTTCTGCAAAGTGCTGATATACTTTGGAATCCCGAATTAACTTACTATATAAATATTATCAGACGTTTAGCAGAAAGTATTTTTCTATTTTTGCTGCTAAAATCATTAAAACAAAGTTATTTTTATTTTAGCTGTCAGCGGCAAAAATGTTTTCTACAATACCGATTGGCGTTTTAATGAATTTCCGAACGCTACTGCACACGCTATGTATGTTACTTGTGCAGAGCTGTTAAGTTTGCCCTTGGCTCCAACAATTGTAGCTAATAATGTAATAGATGTTGTTCTAAAAGGTTATGCTTTAATACCCCCTCGGGAAATCCACAATTACATAAATGCCATTGGCATTGTTTTGGCTGAATTGCCAGAAACATATTGGTCAGTAGTATATGAACGTTTACAAGAAGTTTTAAATCTACCAAAAATGCTGAGGTGGACATATCGGTTTAATGCCTTTGAACTTCTCAACTTCAAAACGGTGCAACAGGCGATGATCGATAAAACTTATGCAGCTATATTAGCAGTGACTCATTCAGTATTTCATCATATGGGTTGTTTTAAATTAGCCACAATAACTAAGTAAGCTTATAAAAAATTTCCATTTATTTTTTTTTATTTTTCTTATTTTGGTTAGGTATATCAAAGAGAAACTGAAACCTTGCGTCCATACGGAATCCCAATTAGTGTTTCTGTGCCATGTTTTTGGTCCATTTTTGCAACGTATTGAACAAGAGAAGCCCAATGCTGTAGCTGGTATAGCTATTTTATTATATGAAATGTTAGAAGTTGTTGATAAACATCATGGACCAACACCTTTAGAATACATGGATCCGATATGTGATCTCTTATACCACATTAAGTACATCTATGTGGGGAATATCATAAAAAACGAATCAGAAGCTATTATAAAACGTTTACGCCCTGTCTTGCAGAAACGTTTACGCTTTGTAACCCATCTTAATATCGAGGACAAGCACAACGAAAAACCAAACGAAATTCAACATACTCCAGCAACGAACGTGAATAATATTACAAGCTGCAATCAATTTCCTGTGACTCAAAGTTTTTCCAATATAAACACACAACAACAGCAACAACAACCGCAGCTTCAGCAGCTACAGCATCAACAACAATCGCAGATTCATGTGCAAAACCTTAGCCAAACAGTACAACAGCCGTCACCCATATCACAAATGGGTGGCTTAGTGGGGCAAACAGCTCAACAACAACAACAACAGCAGCAGCAGCAGCAATTAACCCAGCAACAACAGCATCAATTGCAACAAATGCAATTGCAACAACAGCAAATACAACAAATGCAACAACAACAATACCAATTGCAGCAACAGCAAATGCAACAACATTTACAACAGCAGCAGCATTTACAGCAGCAACAAACGCAAAATGCTAACATGGGTCCAATGCGGCATAACTAAAGCAGATCTGTATAACAATTCAAGCGGGCGTGTCTTGTAACAGACTTTTATATTAATATTGATTTATGTAAAATAAAATCAAGAGGACATCAAAGATATCTTTTATACCCATCGTTGGTATTCTATAAAAAATTAAAACAAAAGGAAAATATAAAAAGAAAAAATATAATGCGAACGGCAACCGAAGAAATGGGTAGACTAACAGATGGAGGAATTGATATGTTCAGGTGCATTGCGAATGTGACACTAGCCGTATATACAAGCTTATACTTTTTATAGAGTTTTTAAAGCTTACTTCTGCGTGTCATAAAAACATTGAATAAAAAATTTAAATTTTAATAGACTATAGTAGTGGTTAGGCGCGGCGTAGGCGTTTTTCACTTTTACAGAATTACTACAGCATCGCCCGTTCACATTTTTTGTTTCTTTTTTATTTCTTCTGACAGGCATTACACGACAGGCATTCAATCGACTTAAGCATGTCCGATTAACAATACATAAGGTAGTTGCATTAATTTCGATAGGCGCCTGCAGGTGAAACTTATGAAGGAATGGGAAATAACAGTGCAAATAAGGATTAAGTTCGATGATTTTGATTTTTCTATAACTAAAATAAATTTTTAAATTAATATTATTAAGATATACAGTGTATATAAGCGCTAACCACAGAACATTCAAAATTTCGACGTTCATTAATTTTGTTCTTTGATTTGAATATATCTGATGGCGAAGCCCTCACACCTGAAACACTTTTAGAAGCTTAAACTTTGTGACTTTGACGTCAACGCCGAAGAACGCCCTGGAGAACCGAAAATTCGAAGGCAGTCAATTGCAAGACTGACTGGACGAACTCAAACTCTCAACGAATTTTCAGTTTAGCAATCAATAAATGAACATTTTCTATACGTTTATATGCGATGAGAAGATCCAAAAAGAGGGAAAATGGCTACCATACTACTTGAATTAAAATGGCGCTTCGAAATGTTTCAACATCGTGGTTTCATTGCTTGCCAGCCAAAAAAAGGAGAGTTTTCTGTGTCGTATTGTGACTGGCGATAAAAAATGGGTGTACTACCACGACCCTAAGTGCAAAAAGTATTGGGCTAGTCCAGGAGAGCCATTCACATCGACGCCGAAGTGGAATGTTCATAGCCACAAAGTTTTGCTGAGCATACGGTGGGATTAGCAAGGTGTGGCGTATTACGAGCTGCTAAAATCGAACGAAACTATTACTGCATATGTCGACCGATATATTGTTGCAAAAAGAGCCCAAGAGAGAGATGCAAAGTCATCGTGCAAGAGCACGACAACGCCCGGTCGCAAGTGTTGTCAATGATAAACATAGCGGCTTTTGGCTGCTAGCTTGGCTGGGACGCAGTTTCGAAATGTTGAATACGTGCGAAAATGTTTCGATGATTGAATCGTCGTCAAGCCAACATCGTTTTTCTAACGCGATGGGAAAAAGTTGTAGAAAATGATAGAAAATATTTTGATAAATGTAATATATTGCACAAAATTTTCTCAATAAATCCCTTTGTCAAGTACAAAAGCGACCAAAACTTACGCAACCGCCTAACATATGCTTTGTGCAGCTTCCTTCTGCATTGCGTTGCGGCGGTGCTTACTTCGGTCATAAAAAGACATAAAAAGAGGTCATTTTACTCTTTGTCGGTCTTTGCTGTGTTTATTTATACGCATGGACAAATAGCTTTTAAAATAAAAAAGTCGAAAAAAAGGACTTTTTGTTCGTGGCGAACGCGGAAAAACAGAAAGCTTTCCTTATCCTGCTATTGTTGATTGCACAAGAATGTGTGAAAGTAGCGAGAGTCTGAAGTTACCCGTTGCCTCTGTTTGTTCTTGTTTTTTACTGAATCGGCATAACTATTATGGAATGCATTTTACACGAACAATTTTACTGATTATGTAACCATATTTGTACATAAACATGGTCATGTTACATCATACGCCTACGGGTTTTCTCATCTTTCGTATTATGTTAAAAGACATAAATCGAAATTGGGTCTTTTTTATAGAAAGTTCAGTGAATATTTTTCAATCGTAACTTTTGGTTGCAGTTTAAAAGTTTCTTTTAATTTATATATATGTAGCAGAACCAATTAAAATATATTTAAAGTGATATTTTTAATTATCTTCAGATGTCATTAGAAGTATATAAAAGTAAATAACAGAAATAAGTTTACCTATCGTCAAAAATTCTGCCGGTTGCAGCATCAACTCAGTGAGGAGCTTCTGGTATATTGTCAGAAAATTATTCATTATTCTTAAATCATAAAATAAACAAGTTATAACAATTTTCAAGTTCATTTTATGATTGTATATTAAATCTTACAGGACTTGGGCATGTAATAGCTCGTAAAGTATTACTTGAATTATTATCTACTCTCCGCTGCACTTTAGAACGCCTCGAAATACAAAGATAAATATATTCGTTTCAAATACAGGTCTGGAAATTCCTATCAAATAATACACAGTTTACGGTCTTACGGCAACAATACGATTTTCACTTTTTGATGTTCGACCAAATTATTTGCTCAAAGGTGTTTCCAGCACTTTCTTTGGTTTATTGCAAATACGAGTGAATCTGTACAGCAGCGAATGTTGGATTAATTCATAGTCATTTGATATAATAATTTTTATTTGCGAAAATTTTTCACGACAACCTTATACTTTACAGCGATGACGTTGAACGAATTCACTTTGTGAAGGCAGGCCAAAACTTTACGCATTTTTTATTTTATTCCACACGCTGTGAACAGCGATGATTTTGCGTGAATTCACGCCGGAATTTTGTGTAACTTGTTAATAAGTTGCTTAACGGGATTAACTAACCGTAATACGGTGTACAAAACTTAAATTTATTTGCGAAAAGCATAAACTGTAGAGACAACTTTGTATGAATGCAGTACCTGAAATAAAGCGGAAAATTTATGTAGCCAAACGACGAGTTGGGTGACAGGATCAACTAATTGTGACGTGCCGAACAAAATCTAGATTTAAACACAGTCATAACTGACGATTTCATGTAAGGGTAGCCCAAACTATCCAAAGCGTAGCCGATTTTGGGTGCAACCAGTTTAAAAGAGAGAATAATGTCTAAATAAACACTATGGAGACCGATACCTTTAAAAGATGTCGAAATTTTATACAACTAAAATCGTGAAGTGAAAACTCTATGAAGGTAGTGAATGAGCTGCTTAATAGGATGAGCCTATTACGCACAAGAAACAAGATTAAACAACTCCAAACTCTTCTATTAGGAATAAATAATCGCTGGATGACCAACTCTTTTCCCACAGTTTGGCGTACCATCAAAACAGTACCCATTCCTAAACCCGGAAAAGATTTCACATAACATACGTCACATAATGACGTTTGTAGTAGCTACTCTACCTGTTTCAAAAAATTCAGTAGCATCTTCAACAAAGTTAATTCAATGCCCTCTTGGAACAGTATTTCTGACGGTAAGTGCATAGTAGATCTAAACCTACTAAATTCAATCACCAATTCCCAAAAAAAAACCGGTCAAGGTCTTGTCTTCGGACCGCATGTCT
>KK502880.1:161983-180756 GCA_000688735.1 Glossina austeni | reverse complement strand
TGTGGCACAAATTTGTACTTACGGCTGATTCGTTCCGATGTATCAAATGGCACGCCCGTATTTATTATTTTGGTTTAATTTGAATTCGATTTGGTATAAAGCCCAGGTCTGCGTAGAATTTCTGCTGGCCATTGCACTACCTGCATAAATAAGGGACAAGCACTGTATAGATGGTTGCATATAAACAAAACGGCGAATGTAATTTCCTTACTTGTCTGTAAAACGTTATATCGTCGCAGATAGTCACGAAAGATTCGATAAAAATATTTATCAAGGCCATCCAAAAGTTAGATTTACAAATGATATCGATTGGCTAACGGTCTACGTAGCACGATTGCAATTAAAAGGGAAGCTTTTTTTTTAGTTTTACACACACACACACACACACAATCCACAATCCAAACAAACCGAAGTTAGCGGCAGTTTCTAAAGATTACAGCATATTAGCGGTTTATAAACATTCGCATAAGTCGAAGATTAGAAGGAAATTTTTAAAATGGCTTTGCATTCAGCAATTAGCTCGTTTTTGTGTAATCTATACAAACATTAAAAATGGAAGGAATATTAAGGAAGGATATTAGTTTTAGAAAACTTCTGTTACGAGCACAAATATTTATGGCTCCGGTATCAGGACATTAAGGAAATCGATGCTTTCAACGGAGGCGAAGACAAGCACAAATGGAAGGTAGGAATATCCAAGGGAGGAACGATTAGACATGATAAATGCCGGAAGCATAGACGGACGTACAAATAAGCAGACATAAAAAGCATATTTAAATCGATTCGCTTTTTTAATATCTGTTTATACGCTATCTCTTATTAGTAAATCTTTGTCGGCATAAAGAGAATACTTTGCAAAATTCCATATGACGTTCAGGAAATTTTTCGGGTCAGGAAAATTCAGGTCAACATAAAAAACAAACTAATCAGATTCTTGAAATAAGAATAAACCAAAAACTAATTATGAACATATGATCATCAGAACATCAAATAAAAGAATGACCCGACAGCCTGCAAGTAAGAAAAATATACTCGGTCGTGACCGAATCTTTTATACTCATCGCCGTTATCCTAAAAAAGAACTAAAAAAAAACTGAAAGAACTAACTCTAGACTCTATAATATGAAGTGGGCGTCGCTGATTTCTTCTACATCCAAAATAAAAGTTTTTGTCACATAGACGTGTCCTTGGAAAAGTTGAAGTTCCAAATTCTTCTGCAAATTTGCCAACGATATCTTCGTTTTCGCTAACGAGAAAATGGTTTACCACAAATACTAGATAGTTGGGCAGACGGACAGATGGACAGACGAATAGGCATATAGTTTATGGGGTTTTTGAAGCTTGTTGCTGCGTATAGGTATTAAAAAAAAATTAAATTTTGGTACAGTACAACATTGGATAGGCGTGGTCAATGCTTTTCATTTTTGTGTAGGCGTTACAGCGTCGTCCATAGAATATGCGTTCAAACTTTTGTATATTTACGAAAGAAGAACAGAGATGTTCTCAGTTTACATGGTACTGTGGGCGTCTACTTTGACCTTTGACCTTTGAGCAAGAACTTCAAATGCTTTGCGGCAAATTTGAAATGGATAGGCCAGCAGACATTACGTAGATGGACAAACGCCCAGACGGGCGGGCGAATATGCTTAAATTATTTTGCGAATTTTATGCTAATCAAGGACATATATTTATATATATATATGTAGAAGCTTCCTTCTGAGAAACGTTTTAAGAAAATGATCCTCTCTCTTCGGTGATGGGTGCAAAAAATGTATGGATTACATTACATTACGTTAAGGATGTCACCGCATTATAATAGATTGCGAATAATCTCCGTAACCCATAGTTTTGCTAAATTCGAAAATAAATAAATCTGAGTAACATTTCTAAGGTAATCATGTGTAAGCGTAGCTAAGCATTAGATTTGCAAAGTATAGACAACACTGCTTCCAATTTTTTCGCTTTGTCTGCGATTTAACATTTAATCTTCAAGACTTCGTTTAGTTTAATTTTCGTTTATTTTTTGTTTTTTTGTTTTTTTTGTTTTTTCATTCAAATTGAGACTTTTTTGTTAGAAGATCTCTCAAGTTTATACTTCTTTTTGGGAAAACAAAATTAAATAAATCTATTAATTTGATTAAAGTTCATTAATTTGCGGTATATTATTTATCATTGGCTATAACAAAGAGGACTTTAGACAATAAACCTGTCTGAGTAGTTAAAGCTTTTTCTTCTTCTTCTTCTTCTTCTTCTTCGTGTTTGTGAATATTATTTTATTATTATTATTACCATAAATCAATAAGTGCTATTTAAGATATTTTATTAGCTGGCAGGGGCAGCAGCAACAGCAACAGCAGCAGCAGCAGCAAAATTGAAAGGCACAGCTGTGTTGTTGAAAATGCAAAGAAAGTAGTTTTTCGCAAAAAGTTTGATTTTTAGTATTTCTTGCTGTCTATCTATCCGTTGGACTCGCTCGTTGTCGTTGTCGTGTTGCTAACATTAAGCCATAGTTAGTAAGTAGATAAGGCAAGAGCAGCAACAGCATTATTGCTTATTAGGCTACTAAGGCAGTGGTTGTGATGTGCTTGGTGTAGTGGTGGTTGTAGTTTTCTATTGCCTAGCCGAAGAATGTAAAATGTGAAAAAAAAAATGTAATTCCATTGCCAGAGATAAGCAATCTGCTCTAGTTTCCATTTTTTTTTCTTTCCTCTCTTTTTGAATTTTCTGCCACAAATTTTTCTTTTTTTTTTTTTTTTTTTGTCTAACTCAACTGCAAAATAAGGCCTGCATTGTTGCTGTGCGGTGCTGCAGCTGATGTTGTTATGATGATGATTTGCCTGCGTTATTAAATTTCTATATAATTTTGTGAACAATTTTAAAAATGTTTACAGCTTAAATAATCGCCTTAAGGTAATCCATACCGCATACTTCATATTACAAATCACAAGATAAATCTTACTCTGCTTATCGGTCTGATCATATGTCTCGTTTTCTTGCTTTTTTTCTTTGTCATTACTCCTATTTGTAGGCTGAAATGTTGTAAAAATCCATACATACATATAAACAATAAAGACAAGTTGTTGACAATCTGGTTAAGCTATTCAACTTTCACTGTTCACTGGCTTGTGTTTGATTACCGCTCATCACAATAAGGTGTTTTGGTTTTTCCGTTTTAATCTTCACGCACCCAACTAACTACCAATGCAACGGAATTTCATTTAAAGCCTTAACTAGTACAGTAAGAAAGTTGCGTTCGCCTTATTACGAATCTTGAACTATTCACTGCTTACAGATAATCATTCGTTTTCATTGTCTCTAGAGAACTGATGAGAAATCATCTTGGCATTGTCTACCAAATTTTTGATTTTTGATATTTACCAGTGCTCCTAAAATTGCTAACAACAACAATAACAACAAAAATAATAGAATTTTAATCTGTTTTTTTATCGATTCTCGATGGATTACTTTGACCAAATAAAGCGAGCTTTAGTTTTCTAATTAACTTTAAAAAAAAAAAAAAACGTGTGTATGTACACATATATATATATATATATATATATGCACGCTAAATGTATATTAATTATAATCTCAGGTGTTTTGATGCAACAAAAGTTGCATCTCATCTTAGCATTACTTGTAGTATAAAATAGTAAGTCAAGGTTAGGATTATTTTTAGTGCTTTCTTTACTTTACTTAATTAGCCGCATTTCTGTGTGATCTACACATTAAAAGTAGGCTTCAGTTATTTTTGCGCTTTAACAGAAAAAAGGCAGAGAAACTTTTATGCATTTTATAGTTTACTATTTTTATTTTTCAAGACAAGGTCCGCCTTAGCGGCCGGATAGACTAACAATCTCGACTAAGAACTCAACGATCGTAAGTGATTCAAATCTCAAGTGCATTAAAGTTGTTTCAATAGAGACTCACATGTTGATGCTTTATGACTTTTATCTTTGAATTCAATTCTGTGACTAAATTAATTACAATAACAATAATAATAATAATCTATGGACATTACTTGAACAAGCCTTAAACCGAACGACACAATCACTTGGTAATATAACAAAATGAAGAAAAGCAGAACCGATAGCATTTGAGGCGTTAATGAAGTCTTATTATTTGAACCGCACTTGAGATTTCAACGCACGACCATTGAGTTGTCGAGTCGAGTACTTTTGCCTACTCGACCAGGCTGTTGTTGAAGTAGTGAAGGGCGTATGAAAGAAAGGTGCATCAGTATTATTTATACATAGCTATTTTTCACAACAGTGTTGTATTTTTGTCCACTTTTTTTGAGGTTATAGCCGAACATATGAAAGTTTACCATAAAATCAGAACTGTTTATGTAAAGGTATCATGTCTGTGAGAACCCTGTCAGTCTCTCAAGTCACACTTGAAGAAGTTCGGAGGTTGTAGAGAGGGATGCATGAGTCATTGCTGCGCTAGTTTGTTCGGGAGATATGGTGGGGCTTGAAAATTTTAAACGTACCCTCCACAGCCAATTACAGCTAAACAACTTACACGTGCTTCGTCCTTATAGGAACAAACGGACGGACGAAACATACTTACTTTCCAAGTTTATTAAATTTCCATAGCAAGATCTAAATTCCGTTATGATCTCGAAAAGCTTCTTATGAGTCAACGTCGCCAAACTTTTTTAATTTAGCAGAATTTTAATGAAAGTTTCCGTTGGTGAAAAGCAGTAAAAAGGATGGCATTTGCTCATGTTGCATAAACGAATCGAGCGGCATGAAAATTTTTAAAAGCATAAAGAGAATATTGAAGCTGCCGGCCAATATATTACCCATGTCTCATATCCCGTTTCAGTGATCAATTTTTGTTGCATTTGTTATCCGCCTGGAACAGTGTAGGCAATCGATTGTCACGCGCGACGCAACTTCAATGCAGAACAATTGTTTTCTCAATACTTTGTTATTGGGCAGAATTGCAGGATTTAGATGACGTGTCAATACGAACGTCATTATTGGCTTGAAAGTGAACCGGTTAATTGAATCGGTTAGAGACGATCACTGTTAGTTCAAGCGAGCTGGAAAAGAATTCAATGTCGCCAAACTGTGATTTCAATGCGACGCTAGCTATTCAAAGCTAGTTTCCATAAAACAGCATATGTATCAAGTATGTACACAAATACATATACATTTTCATTTAAGTTACATATTAAAATCGGCACACAATTCCCGTACAAAGGCATGATTTATTCATTCATACCATTGTATGTTATTGCTGTAGTTCATGATCATCCCTGATCGCAGTTAATTGCTCGAGTTGTAGAAGTCATCAATAAGCTGAATATATGGGCCTAACATTACAGAGGCCTTAGTTCATCAAACTCTACACCCTCTCCAAACCATCCTTCCAAAGAAGAAAAATTAACATCAAGTTTTTACAACAAGATGACATAATTGAGTAGCTATTGTAAAAAGGCGATAGCGCTTGATGTGAGCGTTAAGTGCTTCTTAGTGGAAATGCTTCTTAAGTGTATTTTTCTAAGCGGAAAGGCCTTTTTTTTTTTCTTAAGTTAAGTACTTATTAATAAACACTGTGTAAAGCATTCATTTTTGTTAGGGGGAAAGGAAAGGAAAGGAAAGGAATCCATAACTTGATAATTTTTAGCAAATGCGTAACTAACAATTTTGTAGCCCTTTTGGATAATTTACTCATTACATACGCATTATTATTCGTTCGTACACAGACAGATGAGTAGTAGTAGTAGTAGTAGTAGTAGTAGTAGCAACCGCAACGGCAACAGCAATAAAAACTATTTGATTAAACTAAAAGCTTTTGCTGTTTTTCTTGCACTTTTACAGTACCCGGCATTTTAGGATAATTACATATAGTTATGTAGCGCAGTGTCTGTCCGGCCATTTTACTGTCTCTTGCTCGGCTTATAGGCTGTATGTAGTAGTATAGGCTGCTACTGCTATTGCTATTGCTGCGACGACGACGACGATGAGGACGAGGACGAGGACGAGGACGAGGACTACTACTAAAGAAGACCATTATTAAATGTTGAATAAGGGAAAACATTTAATCAAATGTTTTCGTTGTTTCCTTCCTCCCTTCTGCTGGTTTTGGCGGCCCAGCACAATTCAGGAGTAAAAAGTTTATTTTTAAACTCTAGAAACAATTATATCAAGAGATTAATAAAAAGAGGGAAAAAACCAAAAAAAAAAAAAAAAAAAAAAAACCTCCTAAAAGTTGTTACTGCTGCCATATTTATTGCATAGATATATACAGTGCTGGACAGAGTTCTCTATATTCTCTATATATGTGTATGTGTGCGTGTGCTTGTGCGTGTGTCTGTAAGAAAGAGGAATACGAGCTCAGGTAGAGATGCTAGCATTTAAAGGTATGTGTGTTAATAGCATTTTGATTGAGTTTCCGCGGTTAAGGTGGCGGTCTAAACAACGGCTCATCATTGGCATTAATCAAAATAACATTTGGAGATGGTGGCTAAACTGAGTTCATTCTAGATGAGAGTAAATGATATGTTAACGAAAAAAAAAACAGAAAAACAACAAAAAAACAAAAAAGGGAAAAATAATAAAAATTTACTAAAAATTCCATATAGCAGTGAAAAGATGGCACACGGCAGACGGTATTTAATCTGTATGACGAGTGGCTTTAGTGTGTTGATGGATTTATGTTCTCACATGTTTCATGCAGTTCGGCATCTCTCTGTGTGCTTGTGTGTTTGTTTGCGTGTATTATTATTAAGTCAAGATTAAGATGTTGTTGTATATGCTGCTTGTGTATAATTTTAGTGAAACAATTACGCATACGTATGTTCTTTGTTTTTAAACTATTGTAAAGTAGGCGCTTAAGGGGAGTTTTCAACGCACAACACGACGATTCTATGCGATTTTTTTTTTTTATATAGAATCTCTTCAATCAAACTAATTGAAGACATTAAGTTGTATGTTTGATTGATATTAAGGTTTTTTTAAAGCTTTTAAGCGAATGAAAGGCAACGAAATCATTATTAAATCAAGTAATTTTTAATTTAATAAAAATATTTCATATTCCAGGAAAGCGCAGCTCCGATCAAACGAATTACGAAACAACGAATCTTCAGCCGCCGCAGAGCGTAACAGCAGCTATACCTTCGTATCATCAATTGCCACCAGTTGATCTTTCAGCCGAAAGTATACGTAAAGAAGCCGCACTTGTGTTAGCGCAGGCCGAACGTCACAAGAGCGTAGCTGAGAACGCTGATAATATACCGACTTTTCGGGTAAGAACGAAACGTAGCGGGGACCCGAAGAAGTTTCATTCCCTGCCTACACGTAAGAAACGAAAGCCGTTAGCACGTAGCAGTAGTGACGCCGCGGCTAAGAAAGCTGCCAAGAAACCATCCATTTTCAGTATTTTTAATCGGAAAAGTGATACGCAAATTAATCAGGACGAGAGAGACCCGCGCTTCGAAGGAAGTGGTGGCCGCCGTCTTGTTCGAAGTAAAAGTGATGTCAGCTCCTTGCCCAATAAACCGAAGAAGCCCAACTTAAAAGACTCGAAGACAACACAAAATCAATCAGCCCATAAGACAGTTACGTCGCAATTGACGCCAATCATAGAAAACGTATCTAATGAGGATTTTTTTGAGGAACAAATCGGCAAACGTGAGCGTCGTAAATCTGATGCCATAACTGATCGAGAAAAGAATGATAGTGCTCTAAATATTTCGCTTGACAATTCCCTCACTCAGAATACCTTAGATGATAAGCTATTGGGTAAAATTCCAATATCGGATGGTATTAGAGAGAAGATTTTAACATTGCAGACCAAGTCTCAGGAAAACATGCACAGCTCGCAATTGCCGCCACAAAAATTGCCGTTAACGAAAGGCAAGACTGTAAATGGTTTAGCCAAACGTTTGTCTATGGAACGCTTCTCACCACCGCCACCTCTCTCTGGGCCAGCCTTTTCCTATATACGGCCTAATGATGGCATAACTTACGCTCAGCTAGAACATGAAGATCATGATCTGCGTTTGGGTCAGAGAACATTGCAAAAGAACAGGGACTACCGTCGGGACTATAGATCACCGTCCAGAGAGCGTTTCACGCCCGATAGGGAATTACATAAAACCCTTGGCAATCGCAAATCTTTGGACCAAACCGATTTTATAACTAGTCAGAATCATAAAATATCACATCGCAGCAAACAACATTCGCCCAATTATAATCCACACTCAGGTACGACTACCATACACATAGGCGGATCATTTTCACCCTCGCCCTGGCAGCCGTTGAGTCCACGCAATCTAAGCGATGAAGACGAGGGCTTGGGCATCGAGACGCGTAAATATTACGATGATGATTTGCCGAAAATGAGAAGCAAATCACCTGCTGAACCGCCTATAGTACCGAAAATACGTAGCATAACTCCGACACAAGAAAATGGTTTCCATACTCCCGAAAGATATCTTTCGCCTAGACGCGAAATGACTCCGCCTCGTCATCACGATGACATGGGTTATCGTAGGGCGCGTTTAGAATCTCGTATACTTAATCGACGATTTGGTGAAGTGGGTGGCTTCCATAATGCGCGCGAACTTACCCCGAATCGTCATTTACAGCAGGAAGACCGAGAAGAGACTACTTACGAACAATGTGCAGTCGCTAAGCGCTACCTCAGCCCTGAACGAGATATTTTAAAGGAACAACGTTTTCATAAACCGGAAGTTGATGAAATTTTGAATAAATACTCACCCGAACGTTCTCATTTAGACATCATAGCGCCAACGCCTGCGAATCCAAGCATTAGTACATTACCGAAACTGGAGAAGACTTCGCGTTACAAGCACACCAAATATTATGATGATGGTCACGGTGGGGTTAAGGAAGTATACGAACGTCAAACTCAAATTGATGCCGACGGCACCCCTTATGTGCGTGAGTCGAGACACCGCGAACGTTTGAATTCTTATGGCAACAAAGTTGTTAGAGAATCTTCTCCAACAAATGAACGCCACTCGCAAAACGATTACGAACCTAAATCGTTAGACTCACAGTTCACGGGCACTGATCAATATCGCTCATCGCCCGAAAACATGAAACGTTACGACATCAATTCGGAACGTGTCATAACACCTCATCAAAGCAGCGAAGATCGCTGGCACAGTAGTTTAAAACGCGATAAATTACAGCAGCGTAGTTTTGATAAAGGGGACTCAGGTATAGAAAATGACTTCCGCAAGGAATCATTTAATGGCGACTTACAAACGAGGTAAATACAAAGTAATATTTTTTTTTTTTTTGCTAACTCAACTATATTGCACAACGTATTGTAGGTGGCGTAAACCTTCTATGGCCGATGATATGAGAAGTTGTGAAAATTTCCTAAAAAAAGAGCGTCGCCACTGTGAACAGCAGAGGCAACAGAACAAAGAAGCGATCGTTTACCGTGAACGTTCTATAGATGATGGTTCGCATTACGATCCGCATTTAGATAAATTTCCTATGAGTAGAACAACGTTACGAAGACGGGATCAACCAACCCAAACGATACCCGAGCATGAACAGACGACTGTTACAACTCTTAAGCGCTCAAAAAAATTGGGTGGTTTTGAGAAAGTCAAACAACTTTTCACTGGCGCGCATGGTGATAAAAAAGATCCCGAACGAAAAAGTAATAGTAGCAGCACCAGTAGTAGCGCCGGCACCCAACAGACAGTACGACCCAAAGATAAAGACAGCAAATATATGGTGAACGAGGAAGAAATGCGTTTAAGATATCAAGAGCATCGTGCTGCTGGCAATGCATTAAATTTACCGAGTGAGCACAAAAGAGAATCAAAGGTGAGTTTTTCTGCGTTCGTTTTCGTTTTGCTTTTCCGTCTTCTGAAAATTATTGCAAATAGTTCAGTAGAATGAATTATGCCTGCGCCAGTTAAGGCATTCAGTATTTGTTCGAGGCTGTCCCTGTCTCCGTTTCTCAATCATATGCCTGCTTTTGCCACTCAAATTATCGGAAGTCTAAAATTATAAACACATCCGAGCCTTGGTCCGAGCCAGCCATAACTCATGATATCACAATTTTCATATCTTTACTTTGTGACAGACGGCCCATGTTTCCAGGTTGACCTCTTTCCATACTTTTATAAAAGTGAAGTTATAGTTAACTATAAGCTATTTTTTTTTTTAATGTGATGCAACCGATTTAAAGGGATGAGTGAAAAACCCTACATATGCGCCATGTGAGATCCGTTTGTTATGAGCATATCTTGAATTAGTGCTGAGTGTTCATTAAGCTTAAGTAGGCTTCAGGCCCCTCCCAAAAGCAAATTTACAAAAATACCGCATAAACTTAATTTGAATGCCCCTCTTTAAAAGTTCAAATTTATTTGGAGAGAGGTTTTCGCATTTAGTTTCTTGGCTTTCGAAACTTTTCCCAGTTCCAACATGAAAAAAAAACGTCACAATTTTTATAAAAGGAAAGCGAAACTTTCGCTTTCTTATTAATATTTTTCCATTTACTCTCGCACATGTATGTACGAAATTTCTATTGGATCGGGAGAGAGAAAGAAAGAAAGAAATAAAAAAAGAAAAGAGAGAGATATAGAGAGATGCGCGTGCGCATCAATGCAATGACCTTTTGGAAATTCTTCCCCCTAAAGCAGCCATAAACAGTATAATGACACTGTAATAAAAATTATAGTGTAGTCTTCGTGATAAATGCGAACATGATTTCATTATAATACAAAGCACCAACAATAACAACAATGACAACAAAAATGAAAATCATGGCGCGCATAACTTTAAACTGTGCATATGCACAGGAATCACACAGGCACACACAACATTCTTGATGCAAACTACGTGAGGAAAATAGCTTTGCTTGTGTGTGTTTGTATTTATGCCTTTGTGTTGCTGTGTGTGTGTGTGTATGTGTGTGCATTTAATAGTAGAGTATTTAGCTGAAAGAGTAGCAGTGTAAGTAGAAGAGCCGGCCAACATTGCACACACAGCCCAGCATCAAACACAAAGTCATTTGTAAAGTATGTGTAATGTTGTGACAAGCAGGCATACAATAGCTATTTACCTACCGCCACCACCACAACTACCATAGCCCGTCACCATCAAACCTGCCATCATCATCATCATCATCATCAAAACAAAACCGGCAATATTTAAAATACTTAAGCAGTAAACGGAAAGATAGCATAAGTTGAAAAAATATTTCTCCCTCTCTCTCTCCCACTCTCTCTCTCTGTCTTCTTTTGTTTGTTTTGCTCTTTGTCTCTCCACTCTTAAAGTATAAATGGTGGATGATGATGATGTGGTTGTCTTTTTTTTTTCTCAACTTGCCATTATGCACTTAGTAGCACACATATGTGCCCGTGTGTGTGTGTGTGTGTGTGCGCAGTGGAGGCGTTAAAATAAAAGAAAACAACAACGACAACAGTATTTGTGGTTACATCATCATCATCATCATCATCATCATCATCATCGCCACCATCATATTGTTGTCTCGCTATCGTCATCGTCACAACATCGTCTTCTTTTCTACGTATCGCAAGTTCGAAGACTAAACGAAACGAAACGAAACAAACAGACAAACAAACAAACGAACGAAGAAACGTACGAGCATGCATGCATGCATGCAGTGCTACTTTTTAGGTATTATGCAAGTTGTCTGTTGACATATTGACACCGTTTAAGTTAAAAATCCGGAAAAAATGATTTGCATATTATGAAGTATGCATAAGCATGCCACTACCACACAACATACCACACGTATGCATACTGCACTATTACAACCATTTATGCATAAGTGTGCATGTAATAGTTTAAGCATCTAGGAAATAGGTTAATGGGTTGGTTATACACTGAGCTCTTTGCTGTTGATGATTGAAGTTCGAAAAAGAATTTTAAGGAACACAAAGGAATGTCGAAAGAATTTTTATTTTATTTATATAGGGAAATTTTTCAGAGGCCACTCCCTCGCTTTTTGAAATCCTTATAAAAAATTATATTTTTTATTATTTGTTTTTTTTTTTGCGTTTGTTCCATTAATTACATAATATATTGACTTATTTTTTTAAGCATCGATGTTTGCAAGCGCATGCGGTTGGGCTTCAAATTGATTTATGTGTGTGCTCTGAAGGCAATCGCAAGCATTGTTCAAAGGATTATGTCAGCCACGATCGTATATAACATAAATAAAATCATTCATTCTGATAAGCTCTGAAAACCGTTCGTTTTGTTTGGTATGCGACAACACACACGCACACACACGCTTTTATTCTCATATTTCAAAAGTCTTCACTTATGGATTGTGTTGAGAGGATTTTTTTTTTTTTTTTTTTTTGTATTTTTTGACTTTTTTTCAAATTGAAAAGATTGTTTGTTTGTTTGTTTGTTGGTTATTCGATTTATGAAAATTTTTTATACGATTTCAATAGAAAGCATCAAGATTTTTTCGCAAACACACACATACACACATAATTAGTAATTTATGCACTGATTGTTGAAGGATTCTTAACAATGGTTTGATGATGATAAAGGCTTGCTAAGAGCACAATGCTCAGTCGATCCGTGTGTCCGTTTTCTGTCTTCTTAAATAATGGACGGTTTAAAAGTTCTCTTCGGTTTTTCGCCACGAGACATATGATGACTAGATGACTAGATATATGTCACCTGATTGCCTCAAAGGAATATATGGTTGAAAGGTGACATTTCAGCTTACATTTTGAGTGACGATAGTTTTCTAATTCTTTGCTTGTGTAAAAATTTGTGTTGATTTGAAAATGATTGAAATATCCGAAGAAATACCTTAAGTGATGCCTTTCTACTATAAAAAAGGTAAAAACGTTACAAAAACATGCAGAAAAATTTGTGAAATGTGCGGTGAGAAGGCTGCGAGTGAACGAAGGGCCCAGGAGTGATTAGTTGCGGAAATTTCGATATCAAAGATGCATCTCGCTCTGGTCTGTAACTAGTGGAGCAAGACGGACACGCAAGCTGTCAGGAAATAGCGAAGCAGGCTACAAAACGAAGCTGAAAAGAAGACCAAAAAGCCGCGGCGATCCTTTTATATCCCAATTATCAAATTATTTAAAAGATGGTGGACTTTCTACCTCCAGGTTGAAATCCGTATCTTGTGTACTTTTGCAACTTGAAGTGGATGTTAACTTATTTTGCTACAATGTTTTTGATACTTGAGGTTGTGTTGACACATTATCCAATAAATGCTCCCGGGTTTTCTTCTATGCGTTTTGAGTAGATTTCTGTCTTTTGAGGTCTCTCTCTGGTCAAAGGAACTTTTGCATCATAATAAATTTTTGTTCTGGAACGCTGGGAGATATTTGAAAAGGAATTTTTCTCTTCCTTTTTTCCTTCCCCTAAAAGTATACTTTTGCGCAGCAGCAGATTGGCTGTCCAGTGTCCAATTTTAATTTTAATTTGTTTGGATATATTTTTTACTGGCACTGTTCTAATCAAATTTTCTGTGCGATCTGTGAAAACTACCCAAAGAAGAGAATTTTTATTCCTAGTCTTTAAAACTCATTTGTGCTTCTTCCAGTATCTTGGAGACTATTGCGCCCTTTAACACAGATTTGCAACGCAAGACGCAACAGCTTTCGTAAGAAAAATAATCAAAAAATATTTCTCAAGCAGTAAATCAGTGAAAGATAGTGAACAGCAAATTATTCTTCCCCCATAGGCTTTTATGATATTAAGATCGCTTATTTCGCGATTTTCGTCAAGTTCGAATTTTATAAATATTTTAATTAAATACGATCGGTCCATTACTATTCCACCACTACTTTTGAAAATCCATTTTTTTATGTGGAGTGATCGTACAAATGATTCAATTCATTTTAAAGAAGCTCCGCCTTTAGGCCGAAATATATCAGTACGACAAATTCCATCAGAATTCCATCAGAATCGAAAACAAGTGAAAACATTATAGTAGGGCTAGGCCAACTATTAAATACCCTACACCACATTCTTTAACATAATTCTTATTTTTGGCATAGAAGACAAAAATTACGCCCCGTTTTTATATGAACTTCGTATTATGGAACTGTATATTAAAAATTATGTTCCTTTGCAAATAAAGACTTACTTTCCATAAGAATGGTTGTGCTCAAGAGATTCAAAAATTGAGGTGCGTATGCAAAATTCAGCACAAAAGCTTGGACTTTTCTGACTTAAAAAACAGAAAATTTTCCATAAAATTCTTATAGAGTATGGGATCCGAGGCCGAAATAGGCCGAGATGTTCCAAATATGGGTCAGTTAATTTTTTTTTATCTTAAAGTACTATTATGATCTGCTTTTGGTTCGTGTGATATTGAAAATTGGGCATTTTTCTCATATAAATTTCCGTTTTCGTTATATGAGAGAAGGGTTCAAAAAATTATTCGACCCGGTCCAAGGTTTTCACACATATTTGGGACACCGAAATATTATTGCTTAACCATCTTTGCCGACAAGTTTTTTAAATTGCAATTTTATTCTTTTCATACTTCTTTCTATACAAGGAGTTATATAAGGAGTGGTCGAAAAAAGGAACCGAACCAAATCATTTTCCATAGTGTTCGTCTTTGAGTCAAAACACGTCAGTGTACCAAATTTCATCAAAATATTTCCAAAATTGTGACTTGTAGTTTGAACACAAGGTTACATGGGTAGACACATCAGATGGACAAACAGGCTTTGATCGGTTCAGAAAATCACTCTGAATAAAATATGGGTCTACCTTAGGCCCTTTTGCATGTTACATACGTCTGCACGAACTTAATATATCGTGTTCACCAAGTGGTGTAGGGTATAACCATGAGTTGTGTGTTGAACATAAAAATGATATGACAGACAGATAGACGGACAGGCTTAAACCGATTTGCAAATTGATTCTGACTTGATTGTGATCTGTACGGTGGTCTCGTTCTTACAAAAAAAAATAAGCCCTTGTACGGTAACAAGGTTTAATTTTTTATATCTTATAATAACAAATGGTACAAAATGGTGATTTCACCACAAATTTATTGATTTCGAACGCTTGGTTTTATTTTTCGAAAAAGGAGTTTTTTTTTAAAGAAACGTAAAGCTTGATATGCTAACAAATTGTGTACTTCGATACTTTATGGCCAAAATAGGAGAATGGTTGCACTAGGTGGGCTGGTTGATAGTATTTAATACTCTGGCTTGCTCGACGCCATGTAGCATATCATCGACAGGAAATTTCGAGTAGCTCTAGTATGCGTAGGTGTTGATTCATCTCACCAGTTAGGATCAATACAAAATCAAATCGTTCTACTTTTACTATAATTATTTAATTATTGAAAATGTATTAAACAATCGAAATAATTATTAGATGATTTTAATTATTGATAATTAAGAATTTTGTAATAACAGAATTAAAATGAAGCTCATGCAAAACAAATGTAGACGTACACGGACGAATGTACATTCGCGTCTAATGTCACAATTAATGTTTAACGTTGCCTGTTACATCTGTGTTCGAAATAATGACTTGGGATTTGGAATACAAATCTCATGCCGGAACACTTAAAATGAACCAGAACTATACGAAGTAAAAGCAACTTCGCTTACCATTTGGACAAAACTTATATGGAGCTGATTAAAGCTGTCCACGAGAGTATACGAGAATTGTTTTGTTTCCGTGATTGTAAGCGAAAGCTTCTTTAACATTTCACTGGTAGCCTCACCTGAGAAAGTACTTTTTCAAATAACGTAAATTGGTTTTCTTCGATAGCTTCACAGCTGGCTGAGACTATTAAGCAAAACAATTTTTCCTTCTTAAGCTATGCTATGTGTTGCCCACGTAGTGGTATGATGAAGGATAAGTGTGCGCGCTATTGCACTCCGCTTGTGCTGCGTTAACTAATAGTATGTAGAATAAGATAAACTGTTTTTGAAGGTGCGCTTCTTCCTTGATTAAGAATTTCTTGTCAAATATTAATTAATGCGTTGCTTTCCGGAACGTTAAAGGCATTTGAAAAGAACTGCAGCGAAGCAATAATTTCGCTACGCTTGAAAGCTTAGCTAGAACACTTGTCAGATCAACTTTACATATATAACGAACATAAATACAATCAAAGACAAAACAGAAAACAGCAATAGCTGCTTATAAGCATGGCTTACGGTATTAAAAGACGCCCGCCACCACTTTGTTGCAACTAAATGAAAACAGCTTGTTGTCCGCCTGCTTGTCTAACAAAATGACTGACTGACTAACTGATTTTATGGTGGCCTTGGATTTCTAATAAGAGAATAATATGAATGAAAACAAGACGATGTGAATACAAACGTGAAACACGAAATTGGCGGATGTGCGCATTTTGCATTTAAGGGTTTTTTTTTTCTTTTTTTTTTTTTTGATTATTATGATGTTACTGCCGTTAGTGTTGCTGTTGTTGTTGTTGGTGTTGTTGCGGCTTTTAATTTAACGGATATTGCTACATGATTTGTTAATGAATTGTATTTAAGCAGCACTAGTCGCTCTAACGCTAGAAGATTCGCTTTTGTATACACTTGGAGAGGTCAAGTAAGAATTTTGAAGCAAATCAAGAAGCAATTGTTTCTGTTTTTCTTCATAAGATCTTTAAACTTCGATTACGTAGATATACTCTCGTCACAACTTATGTTCATAAAAGCAAAAGAAAAATTTCAAATTGTTTTCGATGTTGTAAGTACTTGTCCCTCATCCTGGTATTGTAATCCTTCTTAAATAACATTTGCTTACCCTTTCACTTCCTTAAATGAATTTTTCTTTAGAATTCCCTTCAATTTAGTTATATATGGACCTTTCACCTTGCATCTTATGGTAGCATTGCTTCTTTTCATCTAGCTGGCAACATGGCGATAGCGCGTAAGAAGAAGAACGATATTGGTTTGGTACCGATCCAATCATCGACCCATTTTCGTACTTCTTTAAGTTTGCGAAACCACCTCCCCGCCAAACTATGCTACATCGATCAAGTGGTAATCAAAAGAAGCCTCGCGTGATAAGTACGCTGGGTGTGACAGAACTTGCCATTCAAGCTGGAATAGTACGTCGTGGGCAACTCCTGCAACAAGAGGACAACAAATGGCATTTTCAGTGAAATCGTGTCACCACTTTTACACCTTTGAAACCAAATCCAACAATTGGGATATGATGGAACAGCGTCATCATAAGTTTCTGAATGCGTTTAGTGGGCTTCGGCAGCAGATTTTTTCAAACAAATGCGAAAAGTAATGCCAGGTCGAAAAGGCAATTTTGAGGCAGCAGTTAGCAAACAATTACGAATCGATTTAGAACTGTTCGTTCAGCTGTGTGTTCACTTGGTTTCCGCTTCGTCGAGCTTAAGTTTGTCTAATTCTCGTCTACTTTTGGAAAAAGTGATTTGCAGTAAAAGTAAAAGTCGAGCCTTAGAATTTGTTGTAATAAGCAGGAACTTGCAACTCTCAGGCCATAGCAAAGACTAACCTAAGACTTTTTAGTAAGCATTAACCTAAATCTTTTAGCAGATATTTATTAAAACCATTTGAAACCTCATGTGGTGACCGATCCGCAAACATAACAACTATTGGCAAACAACTACAACGATTCTTATCAGATGTTTTCGAATTTCTATTTAAACCGGAAGAGCAAAAATTTCCAATTAATACCCAAGTGACACGCCCACAGTTGAAAAAGCACTTTACAATTTTTAGGCATTAATATGAACGATGGTGACCAGAGGCGTGTCTCTGGGCGGACATAACTTTCTTACTTCTTTCTACGCTGAATATATTCTCAGATCGCATAAAAATTTTGATTCGTTTGCTTCTAATTATAAATGAGTGAAGTTTTGCTGTATATGCCGAGTATTTCGCAATGAATACGAAATGAGAAAACCTCTACATATCTTCTCTTTTAAGAAATTCTAAAAGATTTCGAGCAAGGGACGCAGCTGGTACACATTGCATCATCCTAGGGCTTCTTCGAACCAAATTATTAGCTTTGGGCTTCACAATAGCCAGTTGCCTAAGCCAGTAAGAAACAGTTGCAAACAAATCCCATTTAGGGAAAGGGTGAAACCATTAAACTAGCAGATGTTAGCGCACTCTCATTATATTCATTAGAGATCACTTGTTTCAATCGATAGCTTCTGGCCTTTCTAAGCAATACTTCCCGCAAGAAAAAATGGGCCCTTTCGCGAGTTGTTTTTCTTTACTCCATAAAAAGGGAGAAAGGGAGCACTTTTTTATCCAAAAGTCATTTAAACACAACATTGACCTAAGGTCGGAAAAATTTTTAAATATTTCCTTGCATTTCGTCCCCGAAAAACTGAAAAGGAGAAATAGAAAAAAAGATTTTGGTCGGTGATATATCATCGTCAGCACATGAACAAAGTGTGCTCTCTCAGCGACATGAACAACGTCTGCTTTATTGCATCCATTTTTGAAGAATTCCTTCAAGAAAATTCATCTTGCATCAGAGCTTCGTCGATGGCCTAAAAATATGTATAAATTTTCCCAATTTAATGTCTTATGGAAGGGGGGGCTCTTAACCCTTTTCTGAGATTTTTATATAATTTATGCTGACATTTTATTGTGCCTTTGCCTTGCGAGTCTCAGCAGGTAGTAATAAAAGCAAATGTTGTTATTGTTAAATTCCTCAGGGCACAATATTGAAGATTAGTTGAATATATTTAACTATTTTTTTTTTTTTTTTTTTTTTTTACTTTTATAATCTAAGCTTAGTTTCAGAAAAAAAAAAAAAAATAAATAAAAATAAATAAATAAAAAATAGTTA
>KK502880.1:146029-161386 GCA_000688735.1 Glossina austeni | reverse complement strand
AAAGTAAGACCATATGAAACAGCCTTAACAACAATTGAAGGCTTACCAGAAGTTTAGTTTAGTCAACTAAGCGAAAACTCAAAGGCAGGTTATTGCTATTGTTGTTCTTGTTGTTGTTGTTGTTGTTGTTGTTGTTGTTCTATAAAAAACCAAACACCTAAAATATATGTGACTGACTATAAGCAACTATATCCGTGTAAGCGAATGTATCTATGTGTGTGTGTGTGTGTGTGTGTGTGTGTGTGTAAGCGTCATTCAAGAAAGGCCTTTACGTTTTAGCCTGTGGTGGTGGTAAGCAATATTGCGGTACTTTTAGTAAAGAGAGTTTACAACAATATAAGCAGGGACGTTACTTTTTGTTCGTGTTGTCTTTAGCAGCATTCGATCCGATTCGTTCTGCACCATTCATTCTTTGATTTGCTGGTTGTTGTTGGTTGATTGTGTTGCTGCTGTTGTTGTTATTGTTTTGTTGTAAGATTGAGAGATTGTTAACATATGAACTCACGTTTTGGCCTAATAAGGTGGATGCAGGTAAAGTGAAGAATAAACACACACACACACACACACATGCATACATGCATACATACATACATACATACATACAATTAAATAAGAGACTACTCACACACAGATTGACCACATAATCCGCAAAATGTGCTAAAATACGTTATGGCGAAAAAGCATAGATTAAGAAACGACAAGAATGCCCAATAAACACAAAAAAACCATCGGGAGGGGAGGGGGGGAAACGAGATGCCAAGAAGAATGGTTTTATAGCGCGCATTTTATTTTTGGTTATACATTGTCTCTGTTAATAAGTAACCAAATGAATGTTTATACTTTTACACACGTACACACACAGCCCGGTGCGGCTGGCACCTGTATTTGTGAATTGTGGTAACAGGTACAAATTCTAATATTACGGTTTTTTATTCATTGCTTGGTTGCTTACTAAAGTATACTTAAAATTTTATTGAACACATTTCTATATTCCGCTGCATATATCCATGCATAGATTATTATGTATAGAGGATCGATATTAAAAAAAAGAATCGGATCTTGGATTCCCCTTCTCATCCTACGAGGAAATATATTAAAAGGTCATAATTGTTTTGATTTTTACTTGAGGGCGCAGTGAATCGAAAAGCAATTTTTTTTTTTGGGGGGGGTTCCAAGTTCCAGCTTCCAACTAGCGATCGTATATATGTGTGAAGTATTTTTGGTTTTTCTCTACTTTGGGTGCACTTTTTTAATTCAATGCGACTCTTTCGATTTTGTTCGCATCTTCAAATCCCATCTGATTTTTGAAACTGAAAGAACTTTTAAGTTTTCGCCTCACGTTGTAAGTCTATAAGAGAGTAAAAGAGTGGGCAGACGGACACAGAACTCTTTACGGATGAACTGATTCATGAATGCTTTTTGCCAAGGTTTTCTTGCGAAATAGTCGCCAGCTCTGTTCTGCTCGATAATGGTGTACGGGAGGTGATGCTGCCAGCATTACGATCGTCTGATCAAATGTTTTTGAAATCAGCATACGAAGGTAATGGTGGTATATGCTCTTCAAGCCATGTTTTGATCAAAAGCGCACTAGTATACAGTCAGTTCAAGGTTGAGAGCTCGATTTCAAGCGGGTTTTGTTCCGCTTTGGAAACAAGATGATGAAATTAGTATACCTCGTCGCTTTGCTGCCGCATATAAAAACTTATTTCGAGTTATGTAATCCTTGACTATTGGTTTGTTTCTAACCATGATATCTTTCTTCTTTTCAATACAATATATATACTTTTTAGCTAATTTACTTTTATTGCTGCCTTTTTGACTTTTTTTTTCCTTTTTTTTTTTTTTTTTTTTTGGTTAGAGGGAAGGATTGGCTTATTTATATGTATATATGTATATATATATATATATATATATATGCCACATATTAGATGATAATTTGTTGCAAGTTTATGTGAGTGTTAGTATTGTTTGTTTTTGTTGTTGTTGTTGTTGTTGTTGTTGGCATGAAACCTTTATTCTCTTCATTTATTATTATAGTCAGTTACTTTCGAATTTCATATCAAATTTATTAGTTTTACGTATTGCTGCAGAGACTCTATGTGTTTCGTTTCTCTTGTTTGTATTATAACGATCACCTTTCTAAAAAACTAAAAAAAAAATAATTCTTTGCTTTGAAAAATTATTGTTTTAAATTTTCTACTTTATAATCATGTAAAGTATATGCTGGCGGGCTGGCGGGCTGGCAGGCTGGCAGGCTGGCGTCATTAGAATTATTTTATGATTACTAAAATTACTTGAGAAAAAATGATTGTGAAATTTTTGTATATTTTGCACTTTACTTGCAAACAACTAACTTTTTCTTAAACTAATCGATTACCAGAAAGTTTATGTTGCACACAACACATGCAATCCAATATTTTCACTTTGATAACGGTCACGTACTCTCCCGATTAATGGGGATAAGGATATTAAGTGTCTTGACTGCTTAATTAATTTTTACTTTATCTACCTTCGAAATCCTATAAATCATTACCTGCACTGACTTTGTCAGACTAGAACTCTTTGTGAAATGTTCAACTTAATCTTCCATTTTGACATAAATTCATTTCCCAAATATGAATTAATACGAACAACAATAATTGAAATTTAAACATAAATTTTATTTTCAACACACTTTTGCCATAATACTGACCATGTAGGGCCTCTAAGCAAAGTAATTACTATTAAGCTTAGCAGTAAGTAACGACATTTTTCTTTTCCCATACTTTTTCGTAGAGGAACAGGAAACAACAGGAAATTCACCAGATTTGGTAGACATATGACGTTTGGTTGAGTATGTTTTTGTCTCAATCGCTTGCAATATCTATCGCATATATCGCATATATCAGGTCATATTTTTGTCCTTTGTTAATTATAGTTTAAAACCAGTCTTATCAATATATAATTTTTGATAAATTTTGAAGCGCTCAGACCGATTTTTTTAATTGTCAAGCTAGAAACATTTCATTAGAAACTTTAAACAATGCAACTTTTGAATTTCAATAATTTCTGAAAAAGGGGATGTTATCAGTCTGTTGGCGCGAGAATGTCGGTCCACGAACCGGTTTTACCGATTAATCAACTTGAGTTAAAAACGAGTAAGAACTTTATAGTCGTGCAAAGCCGAAAACTTTTGAATTTTGTAGTTTTTTTCTATATAAAGGGTTTTGCAACATAAGTCGGGTGTGTGATCGGAAAAGTCGGCCGATCCGAATGACTTTCACTGGCGTTCGTTCTTGAGTCAAAGCCGATCTGCTGCATAAAGTTTCATCAAAGTATTTCAAAAATTGCGACCTGCAGGTTGAACTCACAAATATAGACAGCTGGACAGACAAGCTTAGATTCAGAATCATTTTCTAACTATTTCATTCGTCCATCCACAAACTTAATATACTCTGTACCGTAAGTTTTGCAGAGCTGCACCTAGCAACTCTGCACGTAGTGACTGTGCTGCGCTGGACCTAATAAACTCTTGTACCACATGTACTGCAGGGTATAACGAAGAGATATTAAACAACCAATAGCGAAATTTCTTATGAAGAAGCACTTACTTCTAACTTCTAATTTCCAAAGTTGTATTAGTTACGCTATTTAACACTGAATTAATTCGTTATTTTGGCATTTTTTTGTGATCAGCGGTCGTGAAATTAATGCTTGTGTTTTGCTTGTCCAGGTTTGAATCGCTTGTCACCAATCAGATAACCTGTTCCGAAACAAAAGTCGCAATAATAAAATACTGCAATATTAATTTTGCACTAACACTTCCTCTTCTTCTTCTTAGTTTATGAAAATCATAAATGGAGGTGTAAAAGAAGGCGCTGCGTTACAAAGTGGAGCAAATAGAAGGCCGCTCGGAATAAGGCGGATATTTACAACCCATCCACAATGAATAATAAGGATACTTTGAGACATTCGTCGGGGTTATGAAAAACTTTTACTCAATAAATGAGTTAGTGAAGCAATTCTTAGGGTCGACATTAGCGACTGTGCTGCACTTAGCGACAGTGCTGCACTTAGCTGAATGCAGCGCTGCGCCTAGCGATTGCTCCGCACCTAGCGACCGCCCCTTCTTCTAAACATCTCATTAGGGTACTTATATTGTTTTCAATAGATTCGAAAATGCAAGACGCATAAAAGACGGGCAGACAACTTTGGACTCAGAATCATTTTCTGGGTACTTTAAGCAGACATCAGACAGACGGACGGACGGACAAGCGTAGATTCCGAATCAATTTCTAGGTATATCAAACAGACATCAGCTATACAGACGGCCAGATGGACAGACAAACTTAGATTCAGAATCATTTTCTGACTGCTTCATACGTCCACACACAAATCTAATATATTCTGTACCACAAGTGCTGTATGGTATAAAAGAGCTTTGGAAACAAGCTCCTTCTTCACAACATCGCATTGGGCTACTTATTTTGTTTTCAATAAAATCGGGAATAGCAGACACAAAAAAGACGAGTAGACATGTAAGTTGGCCCAGCCATTCATGTCATTCAAGAATAAATATATTCTAAGAATATTGGTTGGACGATATGTTTCCATGCCTTAGAAACAATGGGAAAATCTAAGATTCCTTCAAGCGCAAATATGAAAAAGCGAAATCAAGCAGAGAAAATATTATTGCGCATGCCAAGCGGCACGTGCACAGTCTTATAAAGCCGAAGAAGACGCATATTTTCGATTTATAGTATAAATCGATTTCTTCTTTGGAGCTACATTTAAATTTATTGCATGAGATATTTTTATAATTTATTTAACTTTTTCTGTTTACATTACAGGGCATTGATATATCAATGCGTCGTCGGTTATCGACACCCAAAGCTAGTCCGCTTCTTATAAAACGTACCTCATCGCCGATAGATAAAACCCATAAAGAATCATCGTTAGCCAGCAAACCAGAGAAAATCAGTTGGTTTAAATCTTTGGATAGAAGATCGAAAAGTAAATCCAAGGAGAAGGTAAACTTGAAAGTTAAAATTACTCTTACGTTCTTTAACAATCCATGCAACAATTATAGATAAACGTAACGGTAAATGAACAAAACGAAACCCCATCAAGCAGTATGAAGCGTGCCAAGCCTTCGACACGACAACAAGCCCCTACTAATACAACAAGCGTAGCAGCACAACCGGCCAAAAACTTAAGATTTTTTGGCGACACAGATGTGGATTCCAATCCACCAACTATCTCGAAGGCCAATACTGCCCATAAGTAGGAAAATAATAGTTTACAGGATTAACAGAATTAATAATTTTTTTGTGCTTTTTTTTGTACTCATAGAAGTCGTCCCGCTGTAACCGCTACACTGAATCGGTCACAAAAATTTTCTCAAAGCGCTTATCACTTAGACCGCATTGCTGGCGCCGAGGGAAGCCCGCAGCGACAAGATTATCGACAAGATTTGGCTACGGCTTCATTAGCTAAAAATAGCGTAGCAGGCAGTCGTCTCAAAAGTACCTCAATGCATAATTTAGAAAATGGTCATTGCGATGAGGTAGATTTTCGAAAAAAACGTCACTACTCACGTTCACGCGAGCTTCACGATATCTCGGAGAGCGGTTCAGAAACCGAAGATCAAAATAATAAGCGTCCAAATGGCGCTTTAACCGGATCAAAAACATTGTCACGTGATCGTTTAGATCGTACACATCGGTATGACGATCACACGTATCGACGTAGTAATGAACGTCATGCTTTAGCGACAACGACATCATCGTCCGCTGCTAACGGTAATGGAGATACTACTACAGGCAACCAACAGCATCATTCCGGACGAAACATGCCACCGTACTTAGCGGGACCACCAAAGCCCGCACGCAGTACGGAACGGCGCGCCATGTCGTACTCAAGGTAAGAATAGAGAAAAACTCGACCATCGGCATCGAACGACAGGTTTGCGTTACAGTAGATTTTTCGTTGTTTAATTGTAACAACAGGGCCTACATATCGTGGACTACTGGATTACTTATTAGTTATTAGGTCCTAGGTAGTTATCTCCGACTCTCTATCTGCTTGCAATACTCTGGGACTCAAAACTCAGCGCGGTAAAGTTTACTTTGATCGTAGCTGAGTCGGTAAGGGCTTTTACCCGATTGGATACATCCGCACTGGACTATTTTCGTTTCCCTATTTCTTTCTCTTTCCACCCTTCCCACCCACCCATAAAAATTATCATCGATAGTAACGCTATGACGAACTTATCTCGTTTATGTCGTGATGAGTGACGGATGTTTTTTTATTATTTCTTTACATGTTTAGAGAACGAGAACGTTTCCCAGCTGAAAGTTCCGGTACAGAGGGTGAGTCCAGCTTACATAGTCAACGTAGCGTTGTTTACTTGCATGCTACAACCGTTGGTGCCATACCACAGCCATACCATTTAAGGCGTCGTTCCATTTCAAAAGACGATTTACAATCAAATAAAACTAAAAGTCAACCGCAAGCATTGCAGCCTATGACGCGTACGGTATCACGATCCGTATCGATGTTGGCCCCTTGGAAACCGAAATTAATTAGTGAAGGCTACGAAATTAATTATTCTCAGGAACAAAAGAAAGCAGTAAGTAATACCCATCATATCTCTTCGAGTCAATAATTTCGCATCATTTTCTATAATATCAGATGACTACACTGCCACGTCATTCGACACAGACAACGAATTCGAATGTCGGTAATACCGTGACACGTTCCAATAAGCGCCACGACCCTGGACGTACAAGACGTCAAGAGATTATTAAAGACGACGAATCTTCATTAAGAAATTCTTCGACAACTAGTGCCTCGAAATCGGCCCTATCTACGAACTTAAGACGCAAACTCAAATAAAATGATTTTTTTTTTATATATATATTTTTTTTTTCATTGTACTTGTTTTAAAAAATTCCCCTATTAATCAAATTCAAATGTTTTTCTCTTCATTGTTTTGAATTCTTTTTTTTTTTTTTTACATACTAATGTTTCAAACGACTGTTGAATAAATTTGAAAAGTTTTTCACTCGAAAGAATTTACTGATAATAACAAGAAAGGAAATAAAAATAAAAATAAGGTGCATGTTTTACTTCCGTTATCTTACAGCGAAAATACCCAAAAGCTTTTAAGTTTATTTTTATTTTATATATGTATTGTCTTATAATTAATATTAAATTAAGTGTAATAAGCACTATAATGCTCTCTAATGAGTTAAGCTTTAATTAATAACAAAAAATGAAATATATCGTATTTCTTAACAGGAGAATAAATTAAATATAAATTAATTAAGATTTTTCTAAAACAATAATTATATAATAATTATTAAATTTCCATATTTTTTCCAATTTTACGAAAATAACAAAAAAAAATTAATCCTTATATATATATATAATAAAAGGAATTACTTTAAAATAAATAATAAAAAAAAAAAAAGAAAACACATGAACCTTAAAAGACTTGTTTTAACCAAGTTTTCCGGAAGGTACTTCTTGGAATCAATCTTGGAACTTTGTTCTTTTTTATAAAAGCAATGATCCGAAAGCTCTTCTATGACGGAGGAAATACCGCATTTGAAATAACATTTTTATAGAGTTCATATGTTTATGTGATGTAAAATAGAAAAAAATTTGATTATATTAACATTTTCTTTTTGGACTAGAGATTACGTAGAGATTATATAGTCTTTGTCAAGGTTCAATTAATATATCACAGAGAAATTTGCAAAAGGTTCCGAATGCAAAACAAAATATTACTATCATTAAGATCTTTAAGTTATCTATAAATTGTATGGACAAAAGTCACAGATCTTTTTTTGGTCCGACAAATGATTATAAGTTATTGCTGCTTATTTAAAGTAGGATAAATGTATTTTACTTTCCACTCATTTTCTTTTATTGCAAGCAGTTTATTTTTCTCTTGTGAATATTATTGGGATGCTGTAATAAGTAACAACTGATAAGTAAGAACGGAGTGGAATAGGAACATCACATTCGAAATAACTTAGTTGACGTACTTCGAATGTGATCAACTAACCGATTGGCAAAGCCAATTTGATTTCGCATAGAGACATAATAGAGAAGAAGATTGCAGATCCTCTTCCTTCTGGTTCGAACTGCCGTCTAGGTAACACATAACATCCGTCATAGAAATAAAAGCCGTCGTCACCCGCTGTGTTTACACGCTATAGGTGCCGAATTAGGGATATTTTGATGGAAGACCGTTCGTTCCGTCCGATGACCAACGACGACAGGTCATTTAAGTGAAGTATAGGTATTTTAATTCTACTTTTGGTTAGCCGCAAGATTCTTTCGTGCAACAAGTTAATTACCAAATAGAAGTTGAATTATAAGGTCAACAGATATTAGGATCTTTATTCAAATTAGGATTATGAATCACCAAGATAAGGACGCCTTGAATAGCCGCTGAGGATTAACCTCAGATTATTTTATTAAGAGGTAAATTTTTCCAACGAAGAAAAACGATGCCTTCCTATTACTTAAAACTCGATTCGGTCAAAATCTTATATTATTTAAGCGCGTAAAAACTAGCCGAACGAATTTTATGACAATATCAGGAAAAACGACTATCGTTGTAATGTTTTATAACACAATAACTTTTCCGTTACTATAAGCTATCGAGTCAATTTTTTTTGTTAATATTTGCCGTTCTACGTTTACACATTCGCCAAGAAAACATTTAAACGATTGAACGCGCTCCATATGGTTGTTTTCTACATAAGTTACTGATCAGCTGTTTCGGCAGCATTGCCAGCTATCATTCTAAAATATTTACTTAACTTCTTTATGCTTACTTGATCGTACTTTATAAACATCTTCGATTGAAAATCTTTCATCCACGTCAGGTTAGTAAAACTTCCAAAAATATATAAAGACTGTGTATAATCAAAACAATAATTGTGTCTGCTATGTGACCAAAAGCGTAAGTTTGAAAAATATTGTTTCATATATCAAATAAAAAATTGTGTATTGCACATTTTTCGCTTTTTTAATTTCCTGCCTAGCCAGAAAAAAAAACGCTAATTTTTGCTTAAATGCGTTATCGCATTTTTTTCAAAAAGAAGAAGCAACTCTATCTTTTTTTCGAGCGAGTCAGTAAAGCAACAAGAGATGATTCATTGATTTACTTTATTATAAACGTTCTTTTAGTGTGATTAATTTAATAAAACGAAACATTATAACAGACAGAGAGCGAGAGTTTCATTGCTTTAGCTCTGTTTTAATATTGTTATAAAATGTGAAAGCATGTAAGGCATCACGGACGGCGAAGAGATAGCTAGCAGAATTCTGAGCACATTCAAATAAGCAGATGAGCAGAACAAGAGAGTAAGAGAGAGAGAATTAAAAGAAGTTGAATGTTTATTTTCGGCGATTGAACAGTATTTGAAGGGTTTAAAGAATTTTTTTTAGTTTGCCTACTCACTGCATTTGATTTGTTAAACTAAGAAAAAACTCCGTAACCGATTGAAGTAAAATAAATCAATCCATATAACTATAATGATTAAGAAAAGCAAGTCCCCCAAATATCGGGAAAAAAATTACTTGAACTTATTCCCTCTATTGCGTGAAGTTATAATGCTGATCGTTTTGAGGAATCATATTACGAGCAAACCATTCAGGTATCCCTAAAGTGCTACATAATGTGAGAAAAATCAAATTTTTAGATCATTTTCCAGAATTATGCCAAAATCACCTTTTTGTACCATTCTTGATTTCTTGACGGGTTCATTGAAGTCAAAAAAAAGTTGAAATTCTTAAATATTTACTCTCCATTCGTAAGGAAAACATCCTAAGAAAAATTAAAAATATTTTATATTCTAACGCTAATATACAAAGATAGAAACATTTTTGCAAGTTTACTATTCAAAGAAGAAAATCAGTTTCCTAAGAAAGGCTGAAAGCGCCACAAAGGTCTCTACATAACTTTCACCTTCCGATGTTTCCGGATTTTCGACTTTTAAGCATATTGTACTCAGCAGATTCTTCTATGCTAGAGCTTGAGATATACCATTTCGTATAGAACGAATCATTTTCTTATATATCGACCGTCAGAGGCTCGTCAAGTGCTTGAGCTTTCCAGAACTTAAACATGGCCTCTGGGACGAGGTTAAGAAGAAGATCGTGGTGATTGTACAGAAAAAGTGATCAATTTCGATGCTCACATTTTGTTTGTGCACACTATTTAAGCATTAAAAGATGCGTTTCCGTAAAGTGGCGTTTAGGGAGGTACCTTTGACGGGAAAGGTCACATCAATCAAGTTCGCGTACTTCTTGTGCATATAAAAGTTGGCTTTCATACTTAACCTGAAAGCACTGACCTGGCAACCAAAAACGGGTGAATATCAGAAATGTTTTGCTTCCATGCATAGCTTTTGCCTACCAAGGGAAAGACTGAATTGCTGTCATTCTCAATGATCGTCTACATGGCATGCTTAATTTTTTGGACTTTTCTGGATGTTTTTTGAAAAAATACACTTATTGCATACATAGTATATATATTTATAAATAAAATTTGCTTTTGCAACCGACAGAATAGATCCGATTATGATTTATACAACTGTACGGAATTTCTCCGTCTAAATAATTTTCCGGACCCTTCCAACCACAGCAATGGTACTACAAATAAGCATAAAAGAAAAAGATTAGTTTAGACCATCAGCTTTTATATAAGTCTTAGCGTAACCTGCACTTAAGATTTGAACATGAATCCGTTTAAACAATGGAAATGTTAAATGTACATTCAAGCGAGCTAACAATTTTTTACTTTTTAGACAACGACCATACATTCCATTACAATATTTTCCGTTTACAAGCGCTTATGAGGATATTATGTTCTTTCACAAACTGTACGAGAATACTATTGAAATTTACAGATAGATGGATACGTGATGGATGGAGTGAAATCAAATGCGTTATCCTTTAACCTTGTTTCCCTATGTTTTACACAACCATCTTTTCGAGTTATATTCCCAATCGTAATAATGCTTAATAATTACAAAACCAGACGACGTTCTTTTGCTTACTACTAAGATAAAGTGATTTTCCGTTTGTTGTTTCGTCGTTGTGAGCGTAAATGCAGTAGTAATAGTTTAGTGCTTACCTTTCCTTGCACGTAATCTATAATTTTCCATGAATATGCGTCGTATTTGTGTTCAAAAGCTATTTTGAACACATCCCACAGAGTGCGTGTAAGTAAAAAGTATTCACCCCACGCGCAAGCCAGCATTACCGCAACAATGGTCTATAAATAAAAAATTTTATCAAATGTCTTCATTTCCATAAGGTATCCGCTTAAATTTTACCAAGAACGCAATCTTTGATGTGAACATATATTTTCTATTCCAGTTTAAATAATAATAAACAGCAAGCACGGCAAATAACAGGGCACTGGCAGCACAAACCGCGGTGAGGAAATCAAATGTTAAACGGAATAAGATGAAAAAAGCGGAAGCTATTACCACATTGAGCTAAAATATATAAGAAAATATATAAGAATAAATCGGTAAAATAAAAATTATAAATTGTAAAAAGAACGCTTACCTGCTTAAGGGTTACTCTCCTTAAGCAATTGCTGAAGGTGAGACCTAATAACTCCATATTAAAGTATATATTGTGTAAGTAAACCGATTGCGTTGCTATCACGCTATTGACCCGTTCTCACATTACACGCTTGAATATATAGACACAGAACTAAAAGCTTTTTTTTAACATGTACAATTTAGTAGGTTTCTCTTTAGTTTGTCAATAGGTTTGCTCATTACCACAACTACCCACAGCAATGCTCTGCAGAAACTGCCTCAATCGATTTATTTAAACCTAGCCTGTAGAGCATATCTTAGACATTGCATCATATGATTGAATTTCAAATGATCCGATCCAAGTCGATTACAAATTTTGTTGTCTCTTCCTCCGTTCCTTCCTTCTCCCGTTATTCCGCTTTGCAAAATTTTAAAGCAAAATTGAAAGCATTAAATTTTTCCTTTTGTCTTTCACATTTTGTGAACGTGGATGTAAAAAAACTACTTACAGAAGCTGGATAGTTGCGGAAATCAATCAAAATCAATGTTTATGTGACAAGTTTATGCCCTACTTTTTAATAATTCCAGACGAACCCTTTATGGCATCTGATTCATTAAGTTTATGTAAGGTATTAAGATTTCTGTCTAAACCGAATTTTCCTCTTTTTTATAAGAGCAATGATATCGCTTCCAAAGCTCTTCTATAAACGGGGAAGTACCGTATTTGAAAAAATGTTTTTATAGGTTTTGTATGTTTGTGTTGACAAAGCAATGTTATAGATATCGCTTATTATCAGACATTCATTTCACTTTTTTCATGTGCGTGTGTATGAAGTAAAACAAACGCATGATGCAGACTTCTATATTTAATCTTTTTTGTTGTTTTATATACATATGTACACATAGATATCTAGACCTAGATATATACAAATACATTTATATGCATTTACACTTTTGTAATAATTCACTGCTTTAATGTTTGTAAAAGGAAAGAGAAAAAAGAATAAACCCGAAAACTTTCAAAATAACGGTTTTTTTCTACTAAATCTATGGGTTGGCTCTTTTTAAACAGAATTCTGCCATTTAACAGAATGAAAGACGTTGGTGCTGCCATTTAGCCGAAAGCGGCACGTTCGCGATGTTATTTAACAGAAAGCGGCACGTTCGTGATGTTACTTAACAGAAAGTAGCGCGTTCGTGATGTTATTTACAGAATAAGCTTGGATGTCAACCTTTTTTAGACACGACAATAAATAAACTGGTAATAATATAATAAATAAATAAAATAATAAACTGGTAATAAAATAATATATATTATAATACATTATAATATATAATGTATAATGTAATATAATAATACATTATAATATATATTATAATATATATTATAATACATTATAATACATATATATATATATTATAATACATACATATATATATATATATAAATAATTTTCCTGAGAATCAGTTAAGACAGAAGAGATGATTCATTGATTTAATTTGTTGTAGACGTTATTTTAGTGTAGTTACTTTTATACAACGAAACATTATAACAGGCAGAGAGCAGAGAGTTTCATTACTTTAGCTCTCTTTCAAAATTTTTATAAAATGTGAAAGCATGTACGACGTCATGGACGGCGAAGAGATAATTAGCAGAATTCTGAGCACGTTGGAATAATGAGGTGAGCCGGAAAGCATGAATACACTGCTAAGATATTTCCTGCTCTGTTACATTAACAGAAGTTGAATATGTTTAGTCGTCAGTTAATATTGTTAAAGTGCTTTTTAAATAAATTTAGAAAATTTTTGTGTATAATTTTGATGAAACTTGCGTATCGTAAATTAAAGTACTTTTTGTCGATAGTAAACGTGTTTCGTGTAAACGTATTCCTTAGAAAAGGTTGTAAGATATTTGTAAGCGGCGACTTACTTAAATTTGTGACGATCAACTAGAAGAAACTGTGGACGCAGTTACAGATGCCAATAGTATTTTTTTGCAAGCGTGTAAGAATTCCAAATTAAAAATATATCAAAGATTCTATGCTTTTGTCTTTTTTTAATTATTTTTAAGTTTTTATTAATTTTTTTTTTTTATTTTATTCGTTTTAATGTAATAATAATATGCACGGTTATTATGATAATGCGTTTCGTAACTGACTTTTTTGTATTTGTGAGAGTTTTTAAGTTTTTCTCTACGATTTTTATTTATTTTTTTTAAATTGTATTTATTTAATTTAATTGCTTAAATTGTATAAATCTTGTTTAAATTTAATTTAATATTACTGTTTAGTATGAATATCCTTCAAATGAATTAATTGTATAAGTATCTACGTTAAGAATACATTGCAAAAGAAGAAAAAAAGAAAAAAGAGCACATACATACACATAATATAATAATAACTATATAATATATAGTTTTTTTTTAATAAATATAAAACAAATGCATTTAAAAAATAATCAATTCTTTGATTTTTTTATACAGTAGCTTATAAACTTTTAAAGTTTTTTTAACAAGTTTTACGAAGGAAAATTTTTAAAAAAATTTTTTATTTTATTGTGCAAATGCCTTGTCTGAAACAAGCAAAAACTTTTTTTTTAACCCTTAAAAAAAAAAAAAAATTATAGAAAGAAAAGAAAGAATGGAAATTATTTTGGGTAAAATCAGTGTATTGTATAAGTTAGGTTAATAAAAGTTCCTCTCATTAAAATCTCACTTTTTTATAAACACAATACAATCCATTGATGAACGGCTTTTGTGGGCAATTATTTTTGATGTTTCAAGTATTTTCATGACTTTTAGGGTTTTACAGATATGAGCATCAAGGATTAGCAGGAGATTCAAAGACGGCAGAACTCTTTTCAAGGCTGAAAGGCATTTTAAAGAAGCATCTACATCTACTACAGTTACAAGATGAAATTGCTTGATTCAACCCGCAAAGTTCTTGAACGCAAGTCTAGGAATTCATTTTTAGAGTGGCTTGCTTTTTATAAACGAAGCGATAATTTCAGTTTCAAGGGACATTCTAATCTTTTTTCTATTAGAAGCCGCTACTTTTGAAAATTTCGAAATACATGAAAAGAAATGCCTCAAGATATGAAATAATTTACGTCATATCCACTCGCTCTCGTTTATGTAATACCTCCCTGCCTGCATCAAAATTAAAGGGAAAAGCTAAGACTTGACGCTTTCCCAAAACAAGGATGAAAACGGTTAACAGCTTCAATAAGCAAACGATTCCAAAGTAGAATCTTGTATCCTCGTCGTAATGATAAAAAATTGACCCCGATATTTATAATTTCGAGGCGAGAATGATTTTGTCGCCCTCAATTCAGAAAATGCTTTGCACATCGCGAGCATCAATGATTCAGCACAAAGCTCATGAAATTCTTTTACTTGTTTTTGGCCTTAATTAGCTTTCTATAACAGTGGCATTACCAGTGGCATACACCATAGTCGTAAAGCATTGTATGACTTAGGTAAGCGAGTGATTTCTATGGAAAAGAAAGTGTGCGAAATGTTTAGACACTTAGCGCAATTTTGCAACGTTTTGCTTTTGCTAAGATTTCATAATTTTAAAAATTTGAAATTTTTTTTTTTTTTTGAAATGTAATGTAAATAAATATAAACATTGCTAAGGGGCTAAATAAATATAAATATATTCTGTGCCGATACTGATACTTGATAGTGATTTGTATAAGTTTTTTCATTTTCTTTGATTGTTAAACAAACATATTCATTCAGTGCTTCTCTCTATTTTTGTTACATGTTTTCATAAAATTTTTTAGTAATGATAATAATAAT